>JAECUM010031694.1:0-46499 GCA_016617855.1 Megalonaias nervosa
TACTAACAGCTGCCTCGCTTGGCGCTCAGCATTAAGAGGTTGGTGTTAGGACTGGTCGGCCTGGTGTCAGGATAATGTGACTGGGTGGGACATCATGCTACATGTCTGCGGCATGATGCCCCAGTGCTAGACATCACTATAAACTGTCACACTGCAGACATCGTAGCGATATGACTGAAAAATTGTTAAAGCTACGTTAAAAATCTAAATCACACACACACACACACACACACACACAAATTTGAAAAAGAAATATAACAAGGAAAGATATGAAAAGAAGTTATTGTTCCCAAAATGAACAATACAATTACAGCTATCAGAAACAGGAAATATAAATGTTGCTGAAAATCATTCAGATTGTATTGAAATGTCAAACTCTCAGTGAAATTTCAGTCACAAATTCTCACTGATATTTTCAGAAATGTTGGCAGAGTCAGTGAAATTTCAATCACAAAATTTCACTGATATTTTCAGAAATTTTGGTAAAATCTCCTAAAATACCATAATTTTAGTGAAAAAATGCACATTTGAGTGAATGTCAGAAAATGTTCACTGTGATTTCGTTGAAATTGAAATTTCAGTTTTTACTAGGGTATGACTTTTGTCGAGCATATTTTAATAGGAAGCACAAAAACTTGTTTTTTAGAGTAAACATCAGATCAAGTCCAAAATCCACCTTGCACCAAATTTTCTAAGTCCAAAGTTTCTTCTGTGCTTGTAATTCTTTTGATAAAGTTCAAAATTATGCCTAACACTTCTGCCAAAATCATTCTTAAGTCCAAAATCCATCTTAAAGTAGGAAAATGAACTGGACAATCAGAACCTTTCCGTCAGTTATCCTTTAGGAGGAATATAAAAATATAGTACGCTTAACTATTAGACGGATTCAGTCCGTCACCTTAGCTGTATTCCCAGTCCGCTTTAAGTCCGTCTGAAATTTGGGTTTTTTAGGTGGAATACACCCTGAATCCACCTAAAATCCAGGCAGAATCTGCCTAAAAATTTTGTACAGGTCTCATTGCACATGAAATCTTGCTAAAACTGTGGCCAGCTGTGTATGGTTACAAGTAAACATAAGGGTTTAGTTCTTGTAGGAAACACTGCAGCTATATCTACTATCAGTATGGTTCAGGATGACATGATTGTGTATGTTTCTGGAGCTCATGGGGCTGCAGAGCAGTAGTTTACATTGGTTATACTGTGTAATTACTGTATTTGACTGTATGATGCCTGCCCAACAGAGCAGTAGTTTCTATTGGTTAAACTGTGTAATTACTGTGTTTGACTGTATGATGCCTGCCCAACTGCAAAAGAGCATAGACGCAGTCCAAGATTTTTTGAAATCATGAGCAGAAAAAACAGTAAGGCCCCTGTCCTGCTGCTGGTAGAGGACTGGTCTGATTCTCTGCTGTTCACATGAAATTTTCAGTTTGAAAAATATAACAAGGCCTTTGATGTGCTGCCTGTAGGTGACTGGTCTGGTTCTCTGCAGTTCATTTGATATAGGTAGAACAAATGATGCCCTTCATCTGCTGACAGTAGATGACTGGTTTGGTTCTATGCTATTCACAGTTACCTTTACTTTATAAAAAAAAGCAGATCCATGTATTATTTATGGTCTTAAAAAGTAAAACTGTCTCAGCATCTTTGATGTGGGTACAGTCCACCAGACATTTCATCTGTTGTTGAACTGAAAATGTTGGATGGAATTTGATGAACACAGGAAAGATCTAATGACAAATAATGGTTGGGCTTGAGGATGTGATGTGCTGTTGTCATGCATTCAATTGATTTTTTTTTCAGCATAATTTGTAGAAATAAGTTTGAATAATGTGTCCTAGAATAGACCTTGGTAATGTGCCATTAAAATAATACATTAGACTATTATTGGGAACCTTTCATGTAAATAATGTATAATAAATGAAACCATATAGGGTCTAGAATCAATTTGTACCACACTAAATAGCCCTTTTCAACTACAAAAGGAAGGTTTCTGTCAAATATAGGTGTATAGTTCATTCTTACCATATATGCTCACTTCTAAGTCAAGTTCACCTATAAACTGTACAGACCCAGATCTGCCGCTGCTTAATACACTGGCAGGTCTAGGTATTTGCAGTTCATAGGAGTAATCAGTGGAAAAAGAAAAGCATAGACCCAGATCTTTAGATAGTAGTGAAATTACATGTATGGCATTCTTCATTATAAGGCAGTCTCACCATAATATAGTATATATACTCTGTAGATCATTGAATCTGTATTTAAAATTATTGTGGTTGTGTTGACTCATTATTTTGGTGGGCTGTTGATAGAAAAACATAAATACACTATATGTTGATAGAAAAACATAAATACACTATAGTTTTAAATCAGTTCAAACTGAAGAGGGATATACTAAAGGTCCGACCCAGGATTTATTGTGGTTAATTAAAAAGCAAAGGGTAATGTAGGCTAGCAAGCCATCTAGTTTGTTCATACTTGTAGAACTTGCCACAAATGAAATCCCACATAATAAGAATGGTGTGCTGATAGTACATAAAGCACAATGTATAGCACTCCTGCATTACAGTGTACTGTACTCCCACATAACAGTGTGCATCCACATGACAATGTACAGTACTCCACATCAGTATACAGTACTCCCACATCACAGTTTATAGTACTCCCACATCGAAGTGTACAATACTCCCATAGTACAGTATACAGTACTCTCACATTAGTGTACAGTATCCTGCATTACAGTGTACACTACTCCCACATAACAGTGTACAGTACTCCAACATTACAGTGTACAGTACTCTGATATCAGTGGATACAGTACTCCCACATTGCAATATACAGTACTTCCACATCATGGTGTACAGTACTCCCACATTACAGTGTATAGTACTCCCACATCGGTGTACATTGCTCCTGCATTACAGTGTACAGTTTGCCCACATTACAGTGTACAGTACTCCTACATTACAGTGTACAGCACTCCCACATCACAGTTTACAGTACTCCCACATCACTCAGCAAAATACGCTTATCCACTACACTCAACCTCACATTTTTACTGGAGAACCACAGGTACCCGATGCAAGCTTGATACTAAAATGTGCAATAACTGTAAAAAATTATGTTCTGTTAATGGCTCCTTAGATAAACATATAAGACCAGGCTAGTAACTCAAGAAATCGCAGTTGCACAAATTCCCTATGATTGTTTACAGTGAAATGTTTCACTGGCCTAAGTGTCATAAATTTCCTTTTCAATAAGCTATCACACATCTTCAAGAGTTATATACGGGAGAATTTAAGAGACAGAGAATGTCAACATTTTATAATTTGTGTCTCATTGTTATGCTTGCCCCAGATCACCCATATTTTCCAGACTGTGCAGCTTTATTAATACATTGTCTTGCCAAAGTTAAGACACCAACATATATTCATATCAGTATGTAGTAACTTTGCACAAGGAAAATGTCAGCAACTTGCATTTAAAGGATTCCAACGTCTCAGCTTCCTCCAATTTTAGTGCTGATTGCTCCATTTTGGTCTCTGTGGGAAAGTTAGAGCGAATTAACTGAGACAAGACTAATTTGAATATACGTGGGCAATCTTGGGAGGAATAACGACATAAATAAAAATATCATATGGCATCTTTCCTTTGGCATGACAATGTATAAAATGTATCAATGAAGCTTCAGCTTTGGAAATACCATTGACTTGGGGCCATTGTAAAATTGCCTGACCAGATGAAAATGTTTTGACATTCTCTTTCTCTTGACATCTCAGATTTCTGACTCATAAAGATGTGGTGGGATAGCTTGTTGAATTGGAAAGTTCTCCATATCATAATGAAGCCTACATTACTACATAATGTCACTGTAAATGCAGACCATTAAGAAATAAAGGGCTAACACCATCAAAAAATAAAGGGCTAACATGATCAAGAAATAAAGGGCTAAGTGTAAAACTACAACATAATATGTTCATAATATATACCCATTTTAGAATCATGCTTACATCAGGTAAACATGTTTTTGACTGACAATAAATAAGCCTCTTGACTGACAATAAATAAGCCAGTTAGGGTTAGGTTACTTATAAATTACACATGCCAAATGTTAAGTGATGTTGAACTTTGGTGCTTGCTATGGGTAGAAAGTGCACGCCGATTTATTCTCAAGGCGCAAATCTGCATCTGCTCTTCCCAGGGATAAGTGTAAAGTAAAATTTTACTCACCCCAGCCAAATTTTACCTGGCCAGGAAAAGAGGACGAGTGTTTTTTTTTTTTCTTCAGGCAAGGTGCAGATCTGCATCTACTCTGTCCAGGGATGAGTACATAATAAAGTTTTACTCACCCCAGCCAATTTTTACCTGGCCAGGACAAGAGGATGAGTGGTTTTCCAGAACTCTGCCTGACAGGACACAGCCTAAGTCGTTAGGTTGATATGGTCAAAGGCCAACACAATGGTCCAGACCTTGTCCCTTGTGCAGTTGATACCAACTGATATTGCAGTTTTGATATGTAATTATTGCTTAAATATACCCCAGTGAAAGGCAACTTCATCTTTATAAAGTTTCTTTTATTATGGCACCATTATAATGAGGGACCACTGTCATTAATAATATAGCAGATAAAGAGAATATATGGGTTACCAAGACTACACTGTACAAGTTGTCACATTTCATTACTTTTATACAACATCTGTACTTAACTATGAATAGGGCAGACAGATTTGTTGATGCATGTATACTATGCAGCAGTAAATTAAAGTCTACATTAGAAGCAAATAGCACTATCAGAACTTGATTTACCATTAAATTATTTAATGGCAACAGTTGTTTTTTGCTTGTTTTGGTTTGGTTTGGTTTGATATTTTATGGCACATTGATACAAGTAAATTTTTTTAGTGCCAGGGCAAACTGAAATAAAGTGCCTTGCCTAAAGATGCGTGTGAGTGTGTGATTTGGATTTTTTTACATAGCTTTAATGATTTTTCAGTCATATCACTATGATGTCTGCAGTGTGACTGTTTATAGTGATGTCTAGCACTGGGGCATCAGACATGTAGCATGATGTCCCACCCAGTCACATTATCCTGACACCAGGCTGACCAGTCCTAACACTAACCTCTTAATGCTGAGTGCCAAGCGAGGCAGCTGTTAGTACCATTTTTATAAGTCTTTGGTATGACTTGGCCGGGGATCAAACCCACGACCTCCCACATCCGAGGAGGACACTCTAACCACTAGACCACTGGAGTGGTTAGCCTAAGGATGCACTTTGGTAGCCAACTAGGGTTGATCCAGTGGTAGGATTTTAGTCCGCTCCCTATTTGGCTACACATCTGGCATGCTTACCACTGACATTCTGCAGATCCTGATTTATGCATGTACTTTTGTAATTATGCTAAATATTACCTCTTTTATCTGTGGTTTTAAATTATAGTCTACATACTGGTTTAGAGACATAGGCCCCATGGTACTCACATTCATGTCAATCCTAATTGCCTTCCCTCTTTTCTCACCAAGCCAATGTAAAGATTATTGATTTTCTGCAGAAAAAGTGGAATTGAAGATTGTATGATGTTACATGTAGGCTTGTACAAATGTAACAGAAGAAAAGAGTGAAGTCAACAAGCTTTGTATATTTTAACAAAATAATTTATTTCCCCAGAAAACAATGTAAAAATTGGTAAATAGGACTTACAGTTTGTGAATATAATCCAAAATTTGATTCTAAGAATGAAAACACAAGTCCTATCACTAAATAGTTCTATTAGAATCCAGGTTTGAATCTCGACGACATACAAATATGGAAGGCGATGATGTCAGATGTGGTCCATTGTATGAATATCAACAATTCCTCAATTGAATCACAGTTTTTGTTTCAGAATAATTCCAGAATAAATTTCCATGAATATCTTTCAGAATTTTTTATAAAAAAGTCAACTTCTTGAGTTTCCAGGAGAATAAATTATTAAATCCAAAAATCAGATGAAAAACAAACAATCTGGCAACAAATAAAAATGACACCCTGTTCCTTCAAGATGTTAAAATGACTTTGCCAGAAAAATATTAAGAATGCGTATTTAAACCCCAAAAACATCATTTCAAGTCTCGCGAGATGGGTCATGTGGTCTCTTTCTACAAGAAATCTATCACATACGCCAGTGTAACCCCACTTAAAAACCATTAGTAAATAAACGTTGTTTACACATGGTGGTCACGCAAGGAAAGTATGGCCCTGATACTGACCAATCATTTTAACTGCCTGTTTACAAACTTCCCCAACCTAAGACGAACTAGGTTAACTAAAAATAATTCTCATGTAACACGTTTTACGTCTTAGATAAATAACTATAAGTAAAAGAAAACATAGAATTACTGAAAAAAGAATTTCGAATTCCATGAAAATATTCATTACAATAAAATGTAATGAAACAAAAATAAAATAAAAAGAATTTCAAAATTAAGACACAAACAATTTAATTACATATACGTAACAATGAAGAGTCCCCTGAAGTCTCTTGTGGCTAATCAGTTTGGCACTGAAACTTTAGTGGGAAGTTACATTAAATTTTGAGACTGATGGTTAGAGCATCAGCCTCAGATGCAGGAGGTTGCAGGTTTGAACCCCAGCCGAGCCATACCAAAGACTTATAAAAATGGTACTAATAGCTGCCTCACTAGATGCTCAGCATTAAGAGGTTAGTGTTAGGACTGGTCAGCCTGGTGTCAGGATAATGTGATTGGATGAGACATGATGCTGCATTTCTGTGGCATGATGCCCTAGTGCTTGACATCACTATAAACTGCCACACTGCAGACATCGTAGCGATATGACTGAAAAATTGTTAAAGCTACATTAAAAATCCAAAACACACACACACACACACACACACACACACACACACACACACACACATTAAATGTATTTAAGACTTTCTTGGATTACCCTGTGATAGATGTTAAAATAGTATTTCAATGCAGAATAATAGTTTTACAGTATTCTGTTTTCTCAAAGAAAGGTCCTACAGTCCCTTCCACTACTACTACATAATGTTTATATGTAGTTGTGAATACAGGCAGAATCTATGTCTGCAATGTAAACACAACTCAGAACTATATTTTAGGTGTTTGCCTTCAAGGGTGACAACTCAAACAGCCTGCATTAGTTTCATCCCTTCAATATTTGTTCTCATTCAAGTTGTCTGACATTGATGCTGTTTGTATAGAATAATTGATACAGTCTGTTGCATTGAAGATTAAGAATAAAAGCTGTGTCAGTAGCAGCAAACAGCCTTTTGAATATCCAGATACTAGTGTCACAACACAATAAAAAAATGTCTGATTTATTAAAATTTTGCCAGGAAAGTGCACAATTTTATTTTAACTAATCACTCACCTAGAAGGCTGTGTCTGAAAAAAGTTGTTGTGCAGTAATAGCATTGGTAGGGCTTCAACTCCATTTTGTTTTACATCTTGGTCTGTTATTTGTCTTTAAATCTGATGAAAAAGTTAATGGAACACAATCTTTGTTAAATGTTGTTTCACAAAGTGATGCATACTCTTAGTTTTTTTTTTTCAAAATCGGTAATGATGAACCAGTTTTAGAAGTTAGAACTGATATTTTTCCTTTTCATGGGGGAAAACTTTGTACAATTGTTGTTTTTTAAATTAAAAAATGTATACTGTCAGAGATGTTTTTATTCTTTGTTTCTGTTAACTAAGTTATGGTATGTTTGAAAGTTGATGCTGTAGGTAGTTATTGATTTCCCTTGATTAAACTTGTATATGAAGTCTGTAAAATTTCTGCTAGAGTGATATTCAGATTTCTGTGCATTTTTTATGTGGATATTCATAATTATCCAAACTTTTTCTATATTTTTGTGCAGGTGTTTGTTGTGATCAGCAGTATCCATGAGATTCTTGTGAAGGAAATAAATAGACTGGTTCCAGATCTTTTTGCTGTTGAAGACAACAAGTTCACAAGCTGGTCAGAGAAGTCAACTAAGAAACCTGTCCTTCCAGGTACACTCAATTTCAGTAAGGCAGTCTCACTATAAGGCAGTTTAATGTATGGTTCTCATGGACAGCATTATATTGAGGGAGTACTGTTTATTTTTTATGTATTTAGAGCATTAAATTATGCTTTGATTGTTTTACTTTGATCTAGTGCGTACGTTTTACACTGGCATCATTCTTTTTTTCTCCCCTAAAGAAGGCCAGTTTTACAGTTGTGATGTTTAAGGCAGTGTTAAGACTCATTGCAAATTTCTAGAGAAAAAGAATGAATTTAAACCAAAATAGTTTATTTTAACTTTGCATTAATGTTCCTAGATTGATTGAACCTGATTGAAGAAAACCCTTCTTTACTTCAAGAATGTTAAATTCTAGGTTCAGCGCAAATTTCTCAAGAGCTGATAAGGCACTTTGACATGCCAACCACTGTGGATTATGTGGAATTATTACACTTTTATGAAAACTCTTCATTCCAAACTATATTGACATAATTATGCAAATTCAGGCAATGTTTTGGATACAGTTTTGAACAGAGGTTTTCTGTATGGACTCAGATAGGTAGAAAAATACTCAACACAACATGATAGAATGGTATATGCCATTGATTTTCTTAATGTTAGAAAAACAGGATGTCAGTAACAAGAAATCTGTCAACTATACTATAAAAGGTGGCAGAGATGAAGAGAGGAGGAAGTGGCAGATAATTTTGTGAGGAAAATGAATGCTTATGGTTGCATTATATATTATTTTGGCAAAATGTTGAAGAGAGTCAAGGTTCTTGAATTGCCAGAATGGCATCAACATTTATTTTTCTCAGACCATAATTGTTTCTGACTTGTACAGATATATTTATGCACATTGGATGATGAAATATGCTAATTGAAGTTTGTTACTTTTGTTGAAGTGTTGTCGAATTCACAGAATATCTAGACTTGAAATAATTGTTGTTAGGATTCCAGATAAGCATGCTAATGGGTTGACATCGCTGGGTTATTCCATTGGTGCCATACTCGCTTGAAAGATGGCCCAACTGCAGACTGCACAAATAATGTGACTACAGGTCTGCGTCTGTGCAGATTTGTTAGGAGTAATCAGTAGTATGAAACTAGACCCTGATCTACAGGTGGATTTTACTACGGCAGATCGGGATCTTTGTTGATTGCAGTTTGACTCAACTTATAAGCGATTACGTATGGCATATGGTAATTTCAGCAAAACGTCATAGCAGTGTACTCTCTAATTGTTTTTTGCTTCATATTTCAGACTTTATTTTGGATCCTGAAGAAAATGATCCCATGTCTCCTTGGGAACCTCATCTAGTTGATGGACACTCCTTCCCACACTATATCCTTTGGCTGTGGTATACACATCTGGATGTTGCCATGGATACTACCAGTGTGGAGGACATGTACAAAACTCTCTCTCTACTTCATGCTGGTCACCAAGCACAGGTGGATGTACCACAGGTAAAGGCAGTGAGATTAAAGGCTTAGATGTCCACGATGACTAAATTGATTTTCTGCATGTCTACAAATTCTCATCGCTCTTGTAGATTTTGTGAGCAAGTGACATTATTGTCGATTTTATCAGAAAAACTTATCACATTTAGGGCAAAAAATGATTTAAAAAATATCTTTTGCACAAATATATGTTTTTGTTTACCCAGCATTAGCTGAGAAGTCTGAAAATTGACCTCTGACAGCAAAAGTTAAGTATCAGTTCCAAGATTGTTATTCTCCACATCTTATTTGACTGTTAAATTCCAGGAACTGATGGATATAGAAATATAACAATAGGAACAACAGTCCTTGGTTCACACAGACTTTACGACCAAATTTTCACCTTTGATTTTAGGAAATACCTTTGTGAGCCAGGTGTTGCATAAAAGGAAGCAAATACAACACTCGCAGGTCATGGGGTTTATTTTCCATCAGGAAAACGTACAAGATAAAAGAGAAAACCTACAACAAAACAGAACGAATACTTGAATATACAATACTAAAACAGAACAGAACACGCATTTAAATATACAGTACTTCAAAGGAGACAAATATGGTACACAATGATACACAATCCACAAGCCAGTATTTCAGGATATCAACACGATAACACATAAATGATATCCTACCAGACACAAAGACCCTAAATATTCAAATGTTACAATTCTCTCTAATTTGTGATTGCCACCTTAGGCCTATACAACATGAGTAAGATGTTGTTCAATCCGAGCCGATGGGATGAGTGCCTAGGGCTTTTATTAGGTGCCAGGTGCTTGCCGTTATCATCCCCTTCATGCACTTCGTGCACTGATTGATCACTAACTCACGCACTCAAGACAAACATACACCTGGGTTACACCTTAGAGGAGGGTGCCTGGTGTAATTGATAAAAGACCACACCAGTCTGACAAAAATACAAGAGATACTTCCGTAATTATTTTAACTTCAAAGAAGATGCAATAAAGTTTGATGAATTTTGATCAAATATTTTTCAGTCATCTTTAAGTTGTAAATCTATAATTTATATTTTTGATTACCCAGGAAAAAAGATTGTATGCAAATTATTTTGGAACATTTGACTTCTTGTTAAAGTCATTTTGGTACTTGGTCATGAATTCATTTCATGGCAAGATTTTTTTCATGTTTAAAGTGGGTTTGACAATAAACTGACCCCCATCCCCTTATTTACAAAACTTAAATATTCACTCTTTGATGATAATTCCACCCCATACTTTTTGACATATTTATTAATCTGGTCTGTTGGTCTTATCATGGGAGAATATTCTGTTATCATAGGGAAAAATATTTTATTGTCATGGGAGAAATATTCTATAATCATGGGAGAATGTTCTGTAATCATGGGAAAATATTCTGTTATAATGAGAGAAGTATTCTATTATCATGGGAGGAATATTCTGTTATAGAATTTTGAAGGAATTGTAAAAGATAAACTTGAGTACTGTTATTCCTTTTTTTTCCAAATGAATAACATATACTGATTGGCTGCTACCAGAGATAATGTCATTGATAAAAAGATTGATTACTTATTTGGTGCCTGATACAGTTATCCTTTGAAGTTGGATTTTGTTTGATGTTTTATGGCACAGCAACACAAGTAGGTTATTTAGTGCTAAGGAAGTTTGAGTAAAGTGCCTTTCCCAGTGACACACAACGGTACAATGGTAACCAGTCTAGGCTAATCTGATGGTATTTGAGCTCATGAACCATGTGAAACAACTTTATTATGATTGAATTCAGCATTTTCATTAATACAAGAAAAAAGGTGTGCTTGAATGGATTGAATTAGTTGGCTCTTCAAAACAATCTTTTCCAGATGAAGTCTTGAAGTTAAACTGATTAGACAAGACCTTTTTTTCCCCTTTTGCATTCTAAATGCAATACCAGACTTGTGCTCAGTTTTTCTTGTATGTAGCTGAAGATCATATGCAGAGTTCTGCAAAAGATGTATTCAGATAAATTCCAAGAAATCCATTTGCTAGCTGAAACTGCTTGGAAGGGTACCAGTATATTTTTCAGTCATGATACTTTACTGAACTGAGCACAGAGTGGTTGGATAGTATTTATGTTGTATATACTCACTTGCAAGTTAAATCCAACTGCACAGAGCACAGTTCCAGATCTGCCATCACATTATGTACCAGCAGGTCTGGGTCTATGTAGTTTGATAGGAGTAATGAGTAAAACAAACAGCATAGACCTGATCTGCTGATGTATAATGCTATGGCAGATCAAGGTGTATGCTTTTTGCAGTTGGACTCAATTTATATATTGTACATATTGTACATGTCAGAGAACATTTTGACAACACATTTAATAAATTTACAACAGGTACTGTAAAAGCTTGTTTTGTGTTCTGTTTATTCAGTATTTATTGTTGTTCAGTTATGGTGTCAGTGGCATTCTCATTTACCTCATATAGGTAGTATTAGTAATAACAGTAGCATCCTATATGGTCTTATTCAAATTTTGTTAAAAATTTTGAACCATTGCCTTTCAGGCTAGTTTTATTTCCAGGGAGCATCTCAAGTTTGGGTTAATGATTTGACCTTATAATAATTGTCATTCGTTGGTATTGTTTAAATATTGGAAACAATTGGAACAATAGTTGAAAATTGTTTTAAAAGGAAATGATGACATAAATTCCCCAAATAATGTTTCAGAGGATAAAATACATTATCATGTGACATTCAAAGAAAAGAAAAATTTAAAATAATATTATAAAGAATATTTAGAGCAGTCTGTTTAAATGAATGTCCATGAATAATAATATCCATGGAGCTATGTTATTCAATCTGATCTAGTGTAAATTTGTGTCATTTCCAACTTCCAAGTCATCAGTAGTTTCGGTACTTTGATAAGATCAGATTTATTTAACATTGACACAGTTTAAACAAACAATTCAACATAAACTCCTTTGAGAATTTTACCATCATTACATAAAATAAATAAGGCATTATAACAAACATGATTAGTGTGATATACAAACACATCATAATACATAAATACAAATAGGACAAAACACACAATAACTTTAGACATCAGCAAGCAAAGAATTTAAAAGTCAATGAGTAAAAGTGAATTTAGTATCTGGAAAATAAGCAAACAATTTTTCTTTAAATTTAAAAAATGAAAAAAAAAATGATTGGTCAAAATTGAATATAAAATAAATGCAGAAGCACCAGTTTAGGATTAAATTACATGCAGCTTATGCCTCACTCAGAATGAAAGAAGCTAACTGTGTTATGTTATGCTTCAATACTTATTAACTAGATGGACCAGTGAAATAATGTATATGATTCTAATGCCGACAGCTGTCTAGATGGATAGTTTAGGGGCCAGGGTTATATATTGGTATGCATAGTTTGGTCTCAGAGAAACTTCAATCCTTCCATGTCATTGTTCTTTCTCATTTACCAGATGCAGTTCACATTACTAATAATAGTAACAAACTGAATGGTCTTAATACAGTCAGTAACAAAGTATAAATCCACTGGCCTTTCATGTCGGTTTTTTGCCCAGTGTTTCAACTTAAATTTGGGTAAATGTTTAGACCTTTATTTAATTTTATTTCAGCATCCCTTATTTTTCTCATTGATCTATATTATTTGCAATTTAGAAATCCTCTTTTTTGTTGGAATAAAGGAATTACACTCATTTAGTTTTTGTTTCTACATTGCTTAGCATGCAAGCATGCATCACTTTTGTCAACAATTAACATTATAAATCTCTTTTTCCATGTCAGCAGTTTGAAAAGATTTAAAGTCACAAATATGCTGAAATTTAAGTTTTGCTGAAATTTAAACTTTATTGATTTTACTGTATAACATTTCAGTTTTTGGGTCACCCCACACTGATTTGAGGATGTTGAATAAACCCATTGTGCATTCCTGTATGTCAGATGGAC
This sequence comes from Megalonaias nervosa, assembly GCA_016617855.1. Taxonomy (NCBI): domain Eukaryota; kingdom Metazoa; phylum Mollusca; class Bivalvia; order Unionida; family Unionidae; genus Megalonaias; species Megalonaias nervosa. Next base: position 13,441 of record JAECUM010031694.1, read on the forward strand.
TACCAATGAAGGCACTGTTGTAGAGCAGTGGTTAACCTGCATGCAAACTTGTAACTAATAGAGTGCTGGTTTGAATCCTTGAGTATTGGACCTGCCAGGATTAGCTATTTGTGTCCTTTGACAAGGCACTTTACTCCACTTGCCTCTGCACTAAATAACCCATTTTTGTTGCTGTGCCATAAAAGGGCAAACCAAACAGAACTAGACCAAATCAAATTTTATGTCATGGGAGATAAATTGATAACACTCGGTACACATGTGAATCCTCATTTCAGGGTGTGTTGCATACCAGATTTGGGGTCCTGGCTTCAAGATCAGCCTAAAAGTCTACATTTTTATTTTTTCATTTCTACCATTTAACTCTACAACAGTTTTAGATTTAGGAATGAAGCTTGTCACAGGAATGAAAATTGGTACATGTTTGCATCTGTACTAGAGGATGTGTCAGGTATCACAGTTTTGATAAAATTTTCAAGGTCATGGCCATGTAATAAAGCAACCGCACTTTTGTTTCATCAATGTACTAGGCAGGGAGAAAAAAAATTACCAGATTTTCTTCTTGTAATTTAAAACATAAACAACAAAGTCATTGGGATGCCAAGTAAACCATTTACTACAGAATTGTTTCTAATTTTACACATGATCTATGTCTTCAGTAATGCTTGCTAACAACATTTTTGGCAGTAATTCAGGTGTTCTTGTTAAGAAAGTAATTTCCAGTTGTAAATTAAATCAAGATTAAATGAGTCTGACAAAGTGATACTCAATACAGTAGTCCACTGACTTAACGGCATGGCTCCTATGTGATCTAAGTTAGAGATGAACTGACATTATTTCTGGTATGTGATAAATGGAGGATCAGTAAGATAAGGCTTGTAGAGTTATAATAGTATTGATGTTCCAGTAAGCATTTCTTAATGTAATATTTTTAGCACAATAACTTTATCCACTGTTTTGTGTATGACCTAACTTTGCCAAGAAAATGTGGTTCTGATAAGATCATTTGACAGAGTCTTGCCAGAAAGTATAGTTTGAGTGCTTTAAAAATGACAGAGTCTTATAGAAAAGCATTTGTTGAATGCTTCAGAAATGGCAGTGGTTTTAATGATCAGTGCACTTACAAAGTTGTTTGTGACCCATCATCTTTTATCTGGTCATTTAAAAAAAAAATCATCTTTCTTTAAAGTAACATTGCATACATATTTTTTCATACCTTTGGCCTGATCTTTCATTCACATGAGTTTAAAAATAATTTATCATAATGATTTTTTTCTTGTCAAATTTCATAGGGAGAACTTTGTGGCCTTGGTATGTATTATGTAAATAGTGTTACTTGCAGAACACCTGAAAATTATGATTAATGTTTTTTTATTTTATTTTTATTATTATTATTATTATTATTATTATTATTATTATTATTGTTTATACCTATTCTTAGTGTATGAAAAATTAAATAAAAAAATTGAAAAAAAAAAAAATTGATTGTCGTACAGTGGAGATACAGTTTATCTCAAAAACAAAACCTAACTGAACATGATTTGAAATGGAAACAGTACGATTTATTTTTGTTCAGTTATTGTGTATAGATTCTGTATGGTGCACTGAGAAAATTAATCTTATTAAATCCAGTTTAATAAATACTGGTAATCTATACCTTTTGACCCAATTTTTAATTTGTGCATTGGTTATAGTTATCATTTTGTGTCTCACACACTGGACATGTGTCATTTGGGAGACTTTTACTTTTTTGAGTTTAGTCAACAATCCACCCTCTCTGTCTTGTAATGCCCAGCCAGTCATGGTCAATGATTGGTTTTTCTCTGTATCAGGGACACATATTTGGCTATTATTTATCCCATTTATCTTCTTGTAGCATATACTTTTTACTTTTTATCCTCTTGCCATCAGAGTTAAGAGGAGATACAGCAGCATTTTGCCCATTCACTCATGCATTTACGTGTTGTTTTTTTCATTTGTACCATCACTTTCTTGGACTGTACTTCACTTACACATCAGAAGTGATAAGTGGATGCTTTTCACATAAAGTAGATGAGCAGTACTAAAATTGGGTCGCACTGGTGTAATTTTCATGCTTGGTCACTTTTTGTATTTTCAGCTATTCATTCATGACACCCTCAATGTCATAGACTCTACACTATTGGAAATCTATATCTGGATGCATCTCAAAGAGAGTACTCAGCAGTACCAAAATTAGGTTACTGTGACCTAAGTGGTATTTGCATTTTCACATATGCTTGTTACATTCTCTGTATCTTTAACCCTGCTACAGCTAAACTTAAACTTTTTGTCAACCCTACTTTGCATGTTGATGCATCATAACAATCATATATTACAGTGGTACAGTGTGACCCTGCTATAGCACACTCCATTACAACATGAATTCAGATATAACACTGTCATGGCGTGGCTCCTGAAATTTTATATGCATATATTTTCTTGTACACAAAGAAAAAATTTCTTTCTTAAAAGTACAAAAAAAACCGTAAAAAGTTTATCATTTTGGGGAAGAGATCGCATATGAATAATATAAGATGATTGTGGCATGGCTCCTGAAATTTTATATGTATTTTTCTCGTTGACAAAAAAATAGTTTTTTCTTCTTGAAAGTACGAAAAGTAACATGTATAAAGTTTATTCAGGGATCGCGTAGGGCTTCACCAATGTCACAAATTGCAATTTTTTTTTTCCTTATTGGTGGCAAAATATACCTTCTGGCAATTTCTTTTTGTTGGCGACATTGTTGGCTGTTTAAACTTGTATATACATCCTTTGGAAATTCAGAAGCCCCATGAAAGGAAGCTGCAAAACTTGATATAAAATGTACTGAAATTTATCTATTGTTACATGAACAAATTCTTTGTCCATATTGACAAACCATCTTAACAGTGATTTGCTATATCATAATCTGCTTATCTTGACATCTGGCATGAGTACTCTATGCTGTGAGATGTCTGCTTTTTCATTTTGTTGACATTTCTGGTAGCAGAGATCAACCAGATGAGGCATTACCTATCTCATAATCAATCTTTTGTTGGTTTTTTGGCCACTCACTTGTAATTAATATATTTATATGTTAACGAAGTCCTTGGTTGTTTTGTTTGGTTGGTAAGTATGGGTTTAATGCCATTTTTCAGCACCTGTTAGACTATACATGGCGGAGGTAGAACACAGAGGAAAACCACAGGAAGAACTACCAACCCATGGGAAATTACTGCTGGGTTCCCGCACCCTCCTGATTTTTAGGAAGGTCTGGAAATACAGCTGGAATTTCAGTTCAACAAAAACATCCTGGAAACCTCTGTGTTAATTACCTTTTGTCATAAACTGTACTGGAATTTGATATTAAAAAGCTAAACTTAAACTTTTGTTAGGGAAAATACATTATTTTTCCACTGCAACTTTGCAGTGAATGATTTTGCAATGATTGTCATGTTACGTTGGTAGTCATGGTTGAGTCTGGTAACTAAGAGTTTTTTGCACACGTGCCTAATCATTTGCATGTATGCACAGTCATCAATTTCCTTTTCCTGCACTGGAAATTTCTTTATTCACATAGTTTAATTTGTACAGTTGCAAGACTAAATATTCTTTCATTTCAAAATTTTTTTCATTATAAAGATTTAAAATGCCAGATAATAAAACATCGTTCAGTGATGTGTGGTTAGAATATGAGCATTTTCATGGATGGCTTCAACAAGTAACTTTTCTAAATTCAAAGCGTTCTGTCAGATGTATTCAAAGTATATCAGCATTTCCAACATAGGAGAGACCGCCTTGACATCACATATGAAATCATAGATGCACAAGAGCAACACATATTGAGCATCAAACTGTGTCTCTGTAGCTTCATTTTTTTAAAACATGTGGCGCGACTAAATCTGGTCAAAGAAACCCAGCATTTGCATTAACATCGACATAACTACCTGCAACTCAAACTACACAACCCACATGTGATAATCATCATCCAAAAATATCAGAGAATATGAGCAAGTTAATATGAGACAAAAGATATACTAGCTGAGAAAGCAAATAGTACTCAGTCTCATAAATATTTAATGGAATCGAATACCTTGAGATGCTCTGCTAAAGGGAAGAAAGAGCTTGAAGCAGACATAGAGAGTAAGGTGAACCCAGCCACTGGCAAACCTTGTCATATACCCACATTGGTTGACCCTTAGCTTGCACTCACACATACAGAGCTTGCACTCACACATACAGAGCTTGCACTCACTTGCACTCACACATACAGAGCTTGCACTCACACATACAGAGCTTGCACTCACACATACAGAGGTGAGATGTCAGTGACTTATAAAGGCAAGCAACTTAGTCCACACAATAGCAAAATCCCTGGTGTTATAAATAAACTTTGGTATGGGATAATAGCTTGAACAGTGGTTTCCACACAGTTCACATCTCTGCAGTCTTGGGTTTAGTTCCAAAATACACACACACACACACACACACACACACACACAGAGGAATTATTGACTGATTTTTAATTGTCAGTGTTTACCACAAGGTTCCTCAGTATCATCTATGGTAATGGCCTCATAAACAGTACTTGATACATGTTAAAACCTGTTCTTTGATAGCCTTGTAATAAATAAACTTAAATTTGTCATTTTTAAGTTTAATTGCTTATTTCCTTAATTTTCAGATAATCAACAATGTGTGTGCTGACCTGGCACTGTGCATGTTGTCTCTGTTGATGTCAGAAACTCCAGCAGCTATATCACACCTTCTTCAGGCAATGAGTTGTCTTCATGAGGCAGGACAACACAAACTCATGCAGGCCATTTTGCAGATCTTCCTGCCACAAGGTATTTATACAAATGAAACAGACCTGTGTCTGTGTGGCAAAGTAACTGCAGCCAGATTTTCTTATTCAACTCAGAGTAGCCTTTCTATTAGATAAAAAACTTAAATTTGGTATTTCTGTATATCACTGTTATTGTTTGTGTCTGGTTAATTTTTACATTTACCTTGTGGATGAGGGGACCCAGAGTGGCCGAGTGATCTAAAGTGCTCACCATTACAGATCACTGCCATCTCACCTCTGCCTGCGTCGGTTAGAGTCTTGGGTTCGGCCAATGTGGGTACGTGAGAAAGCTTGCCAGTAGCTTCTCGTGGGTCGTGGTTCTTTCCAGGGTTTTTCCGGGTTCTTCCTCCACCATTTATACTGGCCGCCATATATAGCCTATCTTGTGCTGAAAAATGGCGTTAAACCCTACAACAACAACAACAACTACCATGTGGATGAAAATAATTTGTTAAACTTTCCAGTGTGTGAAATTTTCATTGTTTACTTCTAAAAATACCAAATTAAAAAGGCACTTAAATAACCTCCCACATCCAAGGCGAATAAATGTTGGAAAAAATGTGTAATTGATACCCAAGGAAACAATGTTTACCATAAGCTTTTACTGCAGTTGTAATGACATAAAGTATTTTAAAAAAAGGAAGAATATCAAATGAAGGCTCATCTGTTCAAGGATTATTTATCATAGATTTTACCACTGTTTCAAAGAATTTTTCTTTTCTTTTACTTTTTGTCAGGAATAAGCCATTCAGATTGGAAACAATTAGCAACCTCTGTTTCATCATTTCACAGTATATATGGGATTCACCTTGTAACCATGTATTGAAATAGTTTCACTAATGTCAGAATGGCTTTTATCATTGTATTTATTGATAGGACATTTAATGCTGAAATCAGTATCATTTATTCTGTCCATGTAAAGACACAGAAATCATAGTGGGAGCATTTCACTTCTAGTTAACTGTTGGCTGAGCTCTCTAATTTAATGACAAAGAAAAGACTTTGCAATTATTTTGACAAGAAAGCAGTTAAGCTAACAAAATAAATTGATTAGAGGTTTGTAATGAGACAGTATAGGTTTGTAATGAGACCTGTACCATATATACATGTGTACAAATCAGATCCATTTGCAGTACTATATATACATGTGTACAAAACATATCAGTTTTGAAGTACCATATATACATGTATACAAATCAGATCCATTTGCAGTACTATATATACATGTGTACAAAACACATCAGTTTTGAAGTACCATATATACATGTATACAAATCAGATCCATTTGCAGTACTATATATACATGTGTACAAAACATATCAGTTTTGAAGTACCATATATACATGTATACAAATCAGATCCATTTGCAGTACTATATATGCATGTGTACAAAACATATCAGTTTTGAAGTACCATATTTACATGTATACATATCAGATCCATTTGCAGTACTATATATACATGTGTACTAATCATATCCATTTTGAAGTACCATGTATACATGTGTACAAATCAGATCCACTTGCAGACTGCATAGACCCAAGTCTGCTGTTACATAATGCATGGGAAGATCTGACTATGCAGTTTGATGGGATTAATCAGTAGAAAAGACAACTTAAACCCTGCTCTGCCGGCACATTATGCAATGGCAGATCATAGTGCATGTTGTTTGCAATTAGAAAAGCCTTAAAAGTGAATATATATGGTAGGTTAAATTTAGCATCTTCAGTAGCAGAAATTGGAAATGTTGAGAATCCATTTTTTATCGAGATTGATCAGATTTTGCAAAACTTTTCACCTTCATACTTTGCAAAATTTCATCAGTACATTTGTGGTTATGCCACTAATGGTGGGAAATGTGGTGGCTCAGTGGTTGGCATGCTGGACTCATGACTGAGAAGGGAGTGGGCTTAAATACTACCATCTGACAGGTTAGCTACCATGGTGCGTCCATGGGAATGGTACTTTTCTCCAATTGCCTTGGCACTAAACAGCCCATAACTTGTGTTGCTGTGCCATAAAGCATCAAACTTATACCAAAAAATAAATGGTCACTATTATGGAAGAGAGTCCAGTTTTATTCACAATAAAGGATTCTTGTTGCTGTGTTTTTAAATCTTTGCCTGGTAGCAAACCCCAAAATCCATGAAAGTAGGTTCCCCACAGACATCAGTACCAATATATGCACAGTGTGCCATACAAATAACAGTACCAGTATATACACAGTATGCCTTGCAAATAATTGTACCAATATGTACACAATATGCATTACAAATAAAAGTACCAGTATATACAGTATGCTTTACAAATAACAGTACCAGTATATTGTCAGTGTGCCATACAAATAACAGTACCAGTATATTGACAGTACCATACAAATAACAGTACCAGTATACTGACAGTGTGCCATACAAATAACAGTACCAGTATATTCACAGTGTGCCATACAAACAACAGTACTAGTATATACACAGTGTGCCAAACATCAGTACCATTATATACACAGTGTGCTGTACAAATAGCAGTAACAGTACATACAGTGTACCCTACAAACAACAGTACCAGTATTTACACAATGTTCCATACATATAACAGTCCCAGTATATTCACAGTGTGCCATACAAACAACAGTACCAGTATTTACACACTGTTCCATATAGACAATAGTACCATTATATACACAGTGTGCCCTACAAATAACAGTACCATTATATACACATTGTGCCATGCAGACAACATGACCAGTATATATACACACTGTGCCTTACAAACAAAAGTACCAGTATATATACAGTACTCAGGGAATAGATTAAACAGTTTAGGGTTTTACTTCATTTGTTGCAAATAATTTCCTTTATTTTTTTCTTGTTTCAACAATGACATTATAAGCAGCATAGTAATATTGTTTAATTATGCAGGATGCAACAGTTTTTTTGTGATCTCTCTTTCTCTCTCTCTCATAACACATAATACATGCAGATACATGATGCCCTGTATTTTATCTGAATTATGTATCATATTTTACCTGAATTATGTATCTTTTCTTTTAATTCCAGGACCAAAATACATACTGAAGCTGCAACAGGAGGTCACAGCTGTTCGTGTAATGATCAGCCTTGATTCTCACAGTACCATGGACAGGGCCTCAAAAGTCCACACCATCAAAAGGTACCTCTCTGATCTCAAGGATGACACCGTTGTAACCTGCAGCAGTCTACGTTGTCGTGAGCTTGACTGCTTAAGAGCCTACTACTTTCTTGCTGTTCTTACCTTCTTGAGGGAAAACCTCTCCCCAAGGGAGATAACAGATTATAGTCTAGCTGAAGCAGATCAGGGTCAAGCTAATCCTCAGTCTGATCAGACTGAAGCTGATAGGACCAGCAACAGTGTAAGTAGACAATCAGGAGATGAATCAAAAACATCTGAGGAGCAGTCTCGTGGTAATAATGGAGACATAGATGAAAATTCTCTATTGTGTATGAAGTCAGAAATTGTTAAAAGTGACATCATTGGGACACAATCAGAGGCTGCTGAAAGCTCAGCCACAGAAAGTCAGGAAAGTCTTGTGGACACTGCACAAGAGAATGGGAAAAGTCAACCTGTGGTGATTCCCAATGATGAGAATGTATCACAGGGGACTGAGGAAACAAAGACCATTACAACTGTTCCTCTTGATGACAGTCTTACAGATAACACCAACAAGGATGTGCTAAAATTCTCTGCTTCTGCCATGGACAAGGAAAGTCAGTGTCCTTCTCTACCAAATCGTAATGATCTGGTTCAGAGTGCCACAAATCCCAAACATAGCTCATTTTCTCATTCTCACCCACCGACTTCAAGGAGCTATAGTGAGGGAAGTGTCACTAACTATTATTCACTGAACATATTAAAATTGTGCCAGCTTGCTCAGGGTTTGCTCTGGGATATTCAAGCCAAAAGATTTGCACTCACAGAAACTCTAGGTTATATTCACAAGGCAATATCTCAGCTGCTACTTACAAAGAAACCTAACAATGGCGTTCTCTTGGAAAAATCAGAGCTATCTAGAGCAGATAATTCTGACAGGGCCGACTACAACACTGAAAGTGCCTACACCAGGGAAAATGGTAGCAATCAAAAGTCTGTGCAGAATCTGGACTCAGCAGGTGACAATCAAAGGGAGACCTCTTCTGCCTCATCTAACAAGGATGATGCCTCAATTTCAACCTCATCCTCAGAGTGTATTCAGAATAGACCTCCTTCTGTTATCCCACAACATGAACCTCACCTTCCGCATGTTCACAGATGTAAACACATGCATGAACATGGTGATCACATCATCAGCCATCATCTTTCTCATATAGAACACTCTGAGGACATTTCAGTGTTCTCAGATGGAACAGATGAGAATCTAGAATTCGTAGGACTCTTTGATATCTGTGCCTCATGTGAACTTCTCCATAAATCCAGAAAGGTTCTATGGGAGGATGAACCTCAGTGTTACAGTCGGCCAGATCATGGATCCAGAAAGGTTGTTAGTATAGTAAATCCAGCAAAGTACATCAATGTACCAGATGAGTGGTACGATATGCCAGTTGACCAGAAGTATTTCAAACCATATATTACTATGGCAGTTCTGAAAGATGAACAGGAGTATGTGATGCATGAGCTGAAGAGGGGACCAGATGGAACACAGGTACAGTAAAAAAACACAAAAATATCCACAGCTTTTATACTGTCATGTGTGACAGAACCAGAATCTCAAACCACTAGATTTGCAAATTTTGATCAGAAGATTGGATTTAAACCAGTAGATTTTTATTGGCTTAAATTTTTACATTCAAAGGGATTGAAAACAAAATAAGTGCATTTTTTGCCATAATATGTATTTGAGTCATACTACAGTGGAACCTGTCTTGAAAGACCACCTCTTCTGCCAAAACATAATGGTCTTTCATGACAGGTGGTCTGTGGTAACAGGTCATAGCACTATATAATCAATAAATCTGTACATGGAGATGCTGGTCTCTCAAGACAGGTGGTCTCTAATAGCAGTGGTCTCTCTGGACAGGTTTTACTGTATAATGAAATAGCAGGTTTTGAGCATAAATCAGATTTAGATTCTGATAACAGTGTTGCAGTAATAATTAATATGAGTCACTATATTGTCAGTTAATGAAAAAGGAAGAGTTGTTTCTCTTATTGTTCACTGCAGAGATTTTTTTTTAATTGTATCCAATAGCATTTTCACTTTCCTTCACAAGGTGACTGACTGGTGACCATTGATGACATTCACTGTGATAATTAAGTTTTACACTTAACAGGCTTTCAATAGTTTTCTGGTCCAGATTTCCCCTTGAATCAATTTGTTCTTGGTAAAGAAGGAAGAATGTCCTTTCTGTATCAACATTAAAATGTTGTAATTACAGGACAGCTATGTTCAACCTGCAAAGAAATTCAAACTTCAGTTTTCCGTTTGCTTGATTTGTAAGGTTGCCGACTACTGTCCCTAGTCCAGCAAGTTACATTCACTCCACAGAGGAAGTTCCTGACTTGGACTTAAAATGTATTCCTAAGTCTCATCCTCAAGGGCATCTTTTACTTCATGGCTCAGATCCAAAAATCTTTTGACAGGTTTCACAACTGTACATAACAAAAAGATAAAGATTGATTTAGACTTAAAATAAACAGTAAAAAAATACATGATGTATTTATGCTTTATGAATAATTTATACCAAATTTAAAATTAATTATCTTGTAATAAATTGTAAACTGATGTATTTTTTCTTGGTATTTAATTTGATTTATGTTCATGAAGACTTCAGATAGTTTATGAAATGCCAAAAATGGAAACTTTTTTAACAACTGTCCAAACTCCTGATGTTTGCTATGACAGCACACACTTAAACTCTGATATTTAATTATTGTTGAACATGTAATAATTCTTAGCCAGTTTTCTTAGCATTAGAAGAAAGCACAAGTTTTGGCATCATTTCTTATGGTTGGTCTCCATCTTGTTTATCTTCTGCCAATGGTTGGCCAATTTTCATCAAAGGCTTTGAAGACATCATGACCACCTTTTATTCCTTTATTATTATAACACCTCAACAGATATCCCGTGTTGGGCTTTAAACTCCCCAGATTACAATAATAAGATAATTAATTAACAGTTTATTGTTTACACATCTGCTGTTCTTGAACAATTTTAATCCTATTTTTCTGGCATGCATTTGTATTGTCATGTGAATTAAGTCATTTGTATCAAAATTAAAAAGAATGGAATTCATTTCAACTGACCACTTGACTTGTTAAAATATTATTGTATAAGTTATATTTAAACTATCTTAAATCATCCTAGTCATTCGCAAATGTGGTCAAAAATTGCAATGCAGCCAGGCAGACAGAGTACCCAGTGAATTCAAAGCTTTGTTGGATAGGTACAGCTGATTAATGGAGAAACGAGTTCCAAACGTTTGTAGTGAACTTAAAATTTGAGAATTGGCACTCATAGATTTGCTCAAGAAAGAACAGAAGTTTCACTATTACTCGCATTTGAAATCATGGATACAGTATTTCACTAATAAAATAAGTTTAAAGAATCAAGTCTCAGTGATAACGAATTTTTTAATGAACTGAATGTCTCTACTCTTTTAACAAAAGGAATCTTGTTTTGTTGTGCAGAAAGCAGCAATGAAATATAGAATGTTTTGCAGTTACACAACAAGGCACACATATATGTTGTAATCTCTTGGAGTTAAGTTTTTCATGAGGTTTCAGAGATTGGTCATCTTGAAAATAAGGTAATTTCAAAAGTATTAGAAAAATACTTTATTGACAGTTTTTCTTAATATAATTATGAAACAAGTTTTCAGCTATTAAACAGTGCCCCATTCCATGGTCTTCATTCTGTCTAGCTGGGAATGCACCTACTTAATTTTTTTAGCGGTCCTTCACTAACTTGCGACCTCCCTTATAGTGCACTCTATGATTTTGGAACCCATTGTGTGAAAGATAATCAAGGCAAAGGTGTATATTGTAAACTCTTGGTGATGAGGATAATATCATAACTTAACCAAATGTATTTTTTATGCATTTTTGTGTTGACAAACAAATATACAGCAATACATCACTCACTAGTTTAGAACAATATATTGTTAATACCTATTGTAACTAAATTGATGTTACTTACTGTAAAATGAAACGGCTGGCTTGTCAATCAACTTCATTTCACATGGACCCAATATATATATATATATATATATATATATATATATATATAGCTGAAACAGAGTCAGACCACTGTCTGACTGGATGCAGCTGAAGGAAGCCAATCAATCAGATTGCATGTTACATTTACCTTGGAAGGTAGTTTAGAATAATCATAGCAACATCTGTAGACAGCAACATTTATTGCATAGTCAATTTAACTCATTCATGTTTTTATTTTGAATCGAGGGATGTGGACATAAATGAGGTGAACACCTAGGATTTCACATAATTAGGTGTCTCCTTGGTCCTTTGATTCTTCTTGCTACAAGCTGTAATTCATTCATCAGCAAGAGGGTGTTTGTTTGAAACTGTTTCAGCCAGCTAGGGTCATTGTGAATCGAAGTGGGTCAACAACCCATGACTACTAAAGATGGACACAGTGTGGCATTGAATATTTATTTCATTACATTCTGATTCCATAAGAATAGTAAACATTATGTGACATATTAAGTGATAAGTCAAGTAAACATTATGTGATACACTGATTGGCCAAGTAAACAAGGAATATACATGCTGATTGGTCATGTAAACATTATGTGATATAATGATTGGTCAAATAAACAGGCTGATTGATCAAATAAATATTATAGGGTATAGTTACTGATTGGTCAAGTAAACTTTATATAAAGTTGATTGGACACACAAACATTATGTAAAATAAGTACTGATTAGTCAAGTAAACATTATGTGATATACTTACTGATTGATCAATTTAACATTATGTGATAAACCAGTTGATTGGTCAAATAAACAGAGATATATACTAACAGATTGGTCAATTAAATGTATGATATACTGACTGGTCAAGTAAGCATTATGTGACGTAATAGCTGATTGGACAAATGTTTTTATATCAGTACTGTAATCCACTGATAATAAGCTGTTGCCTATTCCCCACTTTTCTAAAACTTTGCCTAGCATTTTCAGAGACAACAATATTGAAATGTGAATCCACCTCCCCATTTTTCAATGAAAACTGACAAATTAAATCCCCTGAACTTGTAGGAAAAATATTGTAGCTTCCACATCTTTATTTCAGACACCGTTCCCAAATCCCCTGGAATCTGTCAAGATACTGATGGATGTGTGCACCTATTGTCCTAAGATCACCCAGCTGGAGAGGCGAGATTTTGCACAAAAAGCCATTACGTGGACGCTCAACTTTGCCACCACCACTCAGCACAAACAGACTTTCATTGATCTGCTTCAGAAACACATGGGAAATTGACTGAACAACAGCTACTGTCGATCACATGCCATTCTAAGAATTTCTCTTAGGTGACATGTCAGACTTGCTTGAACCCCACCTGTGTTTAAATATGACCTCTTTCGAAAGATTGTTGATGAATGAAGGTTAATTTCTTAAATAATTTGTTTTTTTGCATCAGATGAATGTGAATAATGTTATTGAAAAGAGATGACTGCTCAAGCAGATTTATTGTACATATGAGTACTATCATTGAAAAGAGGTGACTGCTCAAGCAGATTTATTGTACATGTGAATACTATCATTGAAAAGAAATGACTGCTCAAGCAGATTTAATATACAGTCAAACCCACTTGTCTCGACCTCGGTTATTTCGAGAACCTGTGTAAGTCGAACGTTTTGGTCTGATCACGAAAAATCATTCTTTGTTATGCTTTTTTTTCCCCGCTTATCTCAACCCCTGTTAAGTCGATAACCCTGTTATGTGAGGCATAAGTTTCAGTCCAAAGTAACATGTGGACCTGCTTAATTCGACGAAATGCAACTTTTAGCGTCCATCTCAGAGAAATTTTACAAGATATTATCCAGCGTTTCCATTATTACCGGTACCTTGTACTGGCAGTGATTGAAAAAGTTGCTACAAGACCAAATTTTATCGGTACAAATGCTAATCAACCAGTCTCATCAATGCATGGTTTATCACTTGCATAAAGTGGAGAAGATTATCTCGTAAACAATACTTTAGGGTAAGGAAATTGAATTAATGCGTTTCTGACCTTTACATAAGCTGAGTTCAAAATGGACATTATCACATGTCAACACCATGACAATAAAGTTTGCCCCACACAGCGTCACAAATTTGATCTTATCTGTAACTTGGAAAATTATCAGGTTAAATACCTAATTTGTTTTGCACAATATATTTAAAACAAATTCGGTAATAGTTAAAGTGTTTCCATGCTTGGTGGGAGTGTAAGCCTTCAACTTCAGCATGGCTAGATCACATGACTCACAATAGTCTATAAATAGAAACCTGCAAAATTCCAAACTAAGCTGCCCCCCCCCCCATTGGCTATTAATTTGTTTTGAACAAGAGTAAATAAAAGCACCAACTGTATTGTAAAAAAAAAAAATCCATAGCGCCCAGTGTTATTTATATGAAATTGTCGATCGCAGTACCATGATTACATATTCTTCAACAAAAACAGAATGAAGCAGAAAGCGACTGATAGGATTAAAATTTGAAACAGAAAGAAGAGTGCTTTCATTTGTGTTGTTTTTATCTTCACTATCAAAGTCTTGCAATCCATCAAAGGGATTTGCCAACTCTCCTTCAGGTGCTGTGTTCTTGCCGACAGTCACTGATCAAAGTCGGGAGGTATATGGGACTACAACTGTATGAATGGAATAAGTTGGCTTCTAACTGTATGAATGGAATAAGTTGGCTTCTTACAGAATTAGATGTTGAGACAGTTAACTTTAAAGACTTGAAACACATTTTACAGTTTGTCAGAACATAAATATCGACAGTCCGATCTTTTTCCAGCACAGAAACAAATTTTATCAGTAAAAACCAGCATATACTGGTGTAAAGGAACCTCTGATGATAAAAAAAAAAAACAAAATGATTTTCACGCACAATATTGGTCAGTTACATTTTGCTGTTAGTCACAAGTCAACTCTAACAAAAGAAAATACTTATAAAAAAAGTATAGTCCTACATGTACATGTGCTTCAGTTGGCCTAGATTTTGGATAGTGTAAGAAAATCATTGTCTTACTGAGGCTACCAAAGGGATGAGGCTATTCACAGGGAAATAAAAACAACTTTAAACCATTGACATTGTTGCAGTAACTTGTTATTAAAATGTGTGACTTGTTACTTAATCTCATTTAAAAGACATCCAATCTTCTTTTTTCTGCAACCAGGCATGACTGAATTATTATTTTTATTGTGCATTAGAAATGCCATTTGTTTTTAGAAACAAAACTCCTCATTTTTGGTACTTCAGATGCATAAGCATTGTTATGAAGTAGATTTATCTACTAAACCCTGATATCTCGGGACCCGGTTATGTCGACGATTTTTTACACCCCCGATGTAATCGAGATAACCTGGTTTGACTGTACATGTGAGTACTATCATTGAAAAGAGATGAATGCTCAAGCAGATTTATTGTGCATGTGAATACTATCATTGAAAAGAGATGACTGCTCAAGCAGATTTATTGTACATGTGAGTACTATCAGTGAAAAGAAATGACTGCTCAAGCAGATTTATTGTACATGTGAGTACTGTCATTGAAAAGAAATGACTGCTCAAGCAGATTTATTGCACATGTAAATATTGCCATTGAAAAGAGATGACTGCTTGAGCAGATTTATTGCACTTATGAATATTGTCATTGAAAAGCAATGACTGCTCAAGCAGATTTATTGTACATGTGAGTACTGTCATTGAAAATAGATGACTGCTCAAGCAGATTTATTGTACTTTGTACAAAGCTGCGAACATCGTTAGATTTTGGACAACCTTTGTTGATCTACTTTATTATATGGAAGGTTAAATTATGCACAGCTGTTGAAGATAAGACAGAAGAAAGTGCATCTTTATTATGTGCCCAGATATATGGGGATCTTTAGTTGAGAGATAATAACAGTGACCAACAGATTTAATTCATATATAATGTGCCTTGATAAAGCACTGCACATGAATTGACTTGTCAACAAACTCCACTTGTCTGCCACAAAATGTCATTGTGCATTCAAATTCCTCAAACCACAGAGTGTCTTGTTACCTGAATGCTTTATTTATCTAACATTCTGGTCAGCATGATTGGACACATACATATATTTTGTTTTGTCACTGCTTGTAGCAAGATATCATAATTTAGGCCTGTCTAGCCATTCATCCATCTGTCTGACAAACTAGTTAGCAGAAATGGGTAAAAACTAGTCAGTGAAATTTGGCTAGCATGTTTGTATGAATATATAGCTGACCTAATTAGATTTTCAGGCCATAACTGAAATTTTCAGTTTCTTCTTTAATATATACTTTTGAAATTTTGTGAACCTTGACATTTTTATAAATTAAAACAAAAAACACCCCAGAAAAATTAGGCATTGATAAATCAAATTTTTATGCATATTTGTATGCAGATTTCGAGAACATAATTTTGTGTCATTATTTGGTAACTTGAGTGCTGAAGTTCAGTGGTGCAAATTCACTGCAAGTATGGGTCAGCTTTTAGGGAGACCATGGCATCCATTTCAGTAAATTTGAAATATGAGACATGTTAGTTTACTTATTCAGATCTTTTTAAAATTTGTAACATTACTGGACATGGACTTTGAGGATAATTACAAACACAGATTTGTCTTATATACCAGTTAAGTACTTGGTAAATTCGCTATTTTGAATCATATTTTGGATTTTTCAGAGCCAAAAATAATATTTTCTTAGAATCATGTGATAATATTTGAAAAAGGAGCTTCAGTATTATAGTAAATTTTAATGACAGGCAATTATGGGCAGCACCGATTGTGCCGGTTCTGCCCTTGTATTCTCAAAACATTGTGAACATTATCCCATGCACAACATTTTGAAATGATAAAACCTCCATAATGTCCATTATATAAATGTAGACTTTAAGAACTTTCACAATTTTTGTATCATAATTACATTTACTTTGCATACTGAAGTTCATCGTTGCAAATTTACTCCAAGTACAGTATCAGATTGGGAGGGTGGTTAGCATGGGCATGAAATTCATTTCAGTCACTTGGGCAGTAGGAGGCATATCATTTCCTCATTTTAAAACAAACACTGAAAACGGTTAAATTATGTTTTGTGTAACAAGCTGTGAAAAGCTTAGACCTACAAGATGTCATTGTGTATTACAAATAATAAACAAGCTACTCAGTAGTGATCAGTTCTGCTGTCATGGGGGCAGCCATAACAGATGGAATTTAAAGTCTCATCTTGGCAAAACTCACTTTGGTTGTATTCATATTCAGCATTTTACAGTATGTTAAACAGGAGAAACAAATACTTTTGAAACAACAAAAAAAAATTGTATCATTTTGATTTAAATAAAAGTATCAAACAGTATGACAATTCAGTAAAGGAGCAAGGATCATCTGGTGACACAACTTTGTATGTAGAATGAATGGAAGGAACTTTAAATTTGAACGAAAGCCAGGCAGTGACACTCAGTCTCATGAAGCACCATCGGACTACAAAAGATCTGAGTATGTGTTTTAGGAACAGTGAACCAAGACACGGTCTTTCTCAGGCAGAGAAGTAAAAGGACTGATGTGTTAATTGGGTGTAAATACCAAAAATCAAATACTTTTGCGACAAGGTTTAACAATCGCTTGTTTGTGAAACTACATATCAATGCATTTGTCATTTGTTTGTTGAATAAGAAGATACAGCTACCTAGAAACAGTTATCATATTTTATATCCCCGCCTGTGTGTATATATATATATATATATATATATATATATATATATATATATATATATATATAGGTGGAGGTATATAGTAATCATGTACATCCATCAATCCACTCTGGCACATCATTCTGTTAGCACAGCTAGTCCCGCAGTTTTTGATGGATTGACATGAACTTTGGTAAACATTCTGGTCATCACCAGAAGATAAACATATCACTTTGCAGTGACAATTTTTGTTTGAATAATTGCCTTTTTTTTTGGTAAATGGTCATCATTATGGTAATTGCCTGAAGATATGCATTTCATTAAATTACTGTTTGCATGCTTGTTTTGAATTATTGTGTTTTACTTCAGGTGAATGCAGTATATGACAGAATGTTCTGAATGCAACCAGTCTCACATATTTCTGTGGATTGATATTAAACTATGAAATATTGTAATGTCAAGATGCATGTGAAGTCAGTTTGGACCTGTAATTTTGTTAGAGTTATTGCCCTTTTGAATTGGAGCTTGGTTTAATTGTATGATAGAATATTGAGGACACAATTAGTCTCTCAGCTTTTAGTGGATTGCCTTGAAATTGTGTATATTTTTGTGGTCATTATTTTTGAAGATGCGCATGTTGACAAATCACTTGGCTTTTTTGAATTTTTGTTGCAAAAAAACTAAGTCCTTTTTTTGTGTCCAGCTTTCTCACCAGAGCTATTACTGTATTTGACCTACAGAAGAATGCAATGTTAGTCAGAAACTTGTAAATGCAACATGTCTTGCAGTTTTGTATGACTGCTGTGAAACTTTGTACATGTAGTCATCATCAAAAGATACAGATATGGAGAAATCTTTTAGGAGTTTTTTTCCTATTTGACTGGATGCAGTGTATAACAGAATTTTGTGAATGCAGCTACTTGTGCACTTTTAGTGGATTGCTGTGGAACTTGTTGTATATTTAACTTTGAAGTTTTCATTTCATGAATCAAATGTCTCAACTTTTTGAACAAAAGGAATCTTGTTTTGGTGTGCGAAAATCAGTGATGAAATACCCAGTGTTTTGTATCATCATCATCATCATCATCATCATCATCAAATATTCATGTTGAGTAGTCATTTACCTGCACTATTTTCAGAAGAGTTTTGTCCCTTTTGTTTATTGTTTATTGTTGACTCGTTTTCATAATGGTTGGAGTCAGATGTAGGTGATTTTGGGATGTATTTATACAGGGTTGGATGTAGGGCAGGTTGGGGTATATTTATATGGGGTTGGATGTAGGGCAGGTTGGGGTATACTTGTGTGGGCAAATTGCTTGCCATTCCTCCAGTTATTTTTCATAGAATGAATAACCTGCTTTGAAAAGTTGGGAACACCTTTTTATCTGATTGGCTCATATTTTAAACTTCAGATAGAATTTAGACCCATTTTATGGGATTAAAGAAGCAACATCAGTTATGGCTTCTTTATTTAGTGTTTTGTATCATGGTTGCTACTACATATGATACTTGATGATAAAAAGATGTATCTGAACCTGTGCATATTTATTATTTTATTTTTTTGAGAAAATTAAAAAATTTAAATCACAGTTCCATCTAGCAATAAGTAAATTCAGTTTTCTGCACACATTTCATTCATATAATTGTTTCAAAACCATTTTGACTAAATTTATACAAAATTTAAATGAAATTGATAGTTTGATTTCATTATTGAATTTTATAAAAGAAAATAAAATATAAGCAAAAATGCAGAGGAAGTATAATTTTATCAGTTGTAATTAAAAAATATATATATCTTCAAAACATGTCAGAAGGAGCAACCCTGGTCTATCCATATGAATAAAAGAAGGGTATACACAAAACATCCCATTGCCTCTCTACAGGTCAAAGAAAAAAATTCAAACAGAGTTGCATCCCCTGTTATGAAAATAGGCTTTTGAAGACAGTCATAATACATTAATTAAAATGGGAGGCTGCCAATATTTAAACAATTCATCTATATTTCTCTGTTTAGAGTAAATATACCAACTGCCTGAATTCTGTGGAGTTTTTATGAATTGGTGATGAAAATTTTGCATTCTAAATTTATGTATGTCTGAAATCGAAATTTTTTTTCTATTTGGACTTTAGAAACAATGTCAGTAGCAATTAACCAGTGACTGTTACTGTAAATAGGTAGGAAAAATGGCATCAGAGATGAGGAGAGAAAAAAGTTTGATTTAGTGTTTTATTGCACAGCAACACAAGTAAGCTATTTAGTGCTGGGGAAGGTTGAGTAAAGTGCTTTGCCCAAAGACACACCACATTAGCAGGGCTGAGATGATGGTAAGATTCAAATATGTATCGTTTTGGTCACAAGAGAGGTATGCTAACCAACTAGCCACCAAAATGCAGATAATTCATGTGGAAAGCTAATTATGGTTATTATTTTGGTCAAAAATGTTGTAGGAATCCATGATTCTGGAATTGGAGAAATGGGAACAGAGTTATTTCTACTTGGATACATCAGCTTATGGAAAGATGCAGTATGATTGATACAAAATTATGATTTTAAGCTAATATGTTTTTCATTCCAAATGGGCAGACTAGAGTCCAAGAGTCATACAGAAAGGTCAATGTCATTTGGAAAAAGGTCATACTTTCAGTAATTTTGTTGATATCCTTAAAGTTGTTGTGCTGTTAAAGTCATTCAGTTTGTGTAAGACCTTTTTTATCTTCATATTTCATCCATGGATTGTGCTTTCCTGGATTTCCTTTTCTGTGTCATGTAAGTTCTCATGTAATACCATCAAGGTGTTTAAAAAAGAGTGACCACATACCACTATCAGAAATTTGGTCATGCACGTTTCCTTTTTGCAGTTTTGGCAAATGTAAACCTGTCTATGATAGTTTCAGTTAAAATGATGGTTGATGTAAATACATTCCACTCTTCAGCATAAGTTTAAAATTTATCTGCTGGAGGACACTCACTGTCATTGAAATTCTGTTGTTCCATATATTTATAAAAAAGAATGCAGGTGACGCTTGATTTCCATCAATTTGATTTATATGCTTTCATTTCAATGCCATTTTATAATGAAGAAATAACATTCAGCTCTTCCACTATACTCATTTGTATGCCATTATACATATTTTTTATTAATTTGTTTGAAAATTATGCATAAATAAACATTACTTGCAAACTTAGAGGGTTTAATTTGCTCAAGAACTTTCTTAAGTTACAAGAACTGTATGGGAAAATAACTTTCAATTTACACCAATTTTCGATTTATTTGATAAAGGTATGCATCATTGGCATAAATCAAGCATCACCTGTAAATCTCTTGTAGAGATTAATTGATAGGGCTGGGAAGTCACTTGAATTTTAGTGACTGTAGATTCTTGGCTAACATTTGTGATAAGAAGTACAAGAATGGGTTTAACTTAATTGATTAAAGCACTATCTGTGAGTCAGTAATAATGATGGTATAGTATATCTAACATACATACTCGCATATAAATCAGATAAGTCAAGTCCAACTTCAAACTGCACAGACATAGATCTGCCATCACATAATGTGCCAGCAGGTCGGGGTCTGTGCAGTTTGAAAGGAGTAATCAGTAGAACAAACAACATATACCCTGGTTTACAGGTGCATTATGCTATGACAGATCAGGATCTTTGTTGTTTGCAGTCTGACTCGACTTATAAGCAAGTATATATGGTATTTGATCATTAATTAGCATAGTTATTAAAGTTCAGTAATATGAAAGGGTGCATGCTGGAATAAACAAGAAAATTCCTGTGAATTTAAGATGCATGCACAGCAAGTACTATTATTTGAGTGACCAAGCCTTTATGAAAATCTCTCTAATTTAACAGACTGGTTATTTCTATTGGCTTTTACCAGTGACTTTCCTAACTGTTGTTCCCATCACTAGACTAGCATGTAAAGTCCACAGTTCACAGTTGAGCACACAATGCACAACCAGATACAGTTCCTGTGGATCTGTGTGCGTATATATAACGGATTTTGGGTTACAAGCCTGGGTCATGGTCCAGAAAAAGGGAGAATGTCAGAGTCATGGGGTTGGGTAAATGTAATAAAAAGATCTGCCATAGAAGTAGCTCTTTGTTAATGCTGTATTAATGTGATGTGCATTTGCTAAACTAGTTTACTCACTAACTTGCCAATTTACTCACTCAAATGTAATACCTTGCCTACAATTATGTATGTGTCACCAGTTTACTGAGATATAATGCATTGCCTGCATACATGTATGTATTATATCATATTATATACTCCTGTAGAGTATAATAAATATGGGTTATAAAAATCTGCATATTTCATACTCCTGTGGAGTACAATAGATACAGAAATGGCTTGCACAGCATATTTAAATTGTCCATTGGAACAATTACTGCACTCATTTGGTTTGGCTATTTGATATTCATTTGCAGCAAAAGTTGACAATTACATCATTGTAAATAGATCTCAGATGCACAACTGATTTCTCTGTAATCTAAATTTGACAACTCTCTGAACTCGTTTATAAGTTAGGTCCAACAGCAGACAGCATAGACCCTGACCTGTCCTTGCATTGTGTGCTATCAGATTAATGTCTGTGTTTATTGTTTTACTAATTAATTGTAATAGACCCAGATGTACCAGTGCATTGTGCAGTCACAGGTCTGTGTCTTTGAAGTTTGCAATTTAGTCTTTCATTTAAGTATACCTAGTGTATGTTTTGGGGACATTATCTCACAACTTATATACCAGTAATTAAACAGGATTTATGTAAGTATTTATTCAAGTTGGTTTAATACTCATTCCGTACACTGGCATTTATGTTTAAAATGTTTTCCATCTGTTATTCAAAACAGTTGGTGGTGTCAGCGACGTTTTAGGGCACTTTTGTTCTTAATTATTCTATAATGTACATTTGAATTCTGAAAGGTTGGATTGTGACTGCGTGCATGCACATCTTGAGTGTTCTGTAAGTTTCATTTGTACAGATATACTGTAGAATGATTTATATTTATCGGTTACTAATTTTCATCAATTTAATGGCATCTTCAAACTGAAAATGAAAGGACCCATCATCAAACATAAATGAAACCTTTAATGAAACAAAAATCCATTCCCTATTAGAAACATATCTCTGAATTTAAAAACTGACAAAAATATATTTTTAATTTTTTTTATCTACCAAAGTGTCAGTATTAAATTCAAAGCACTTTAACAATAACAATTGTCAAATGGAAAACATTGTAACACTCCTGTAAGATGAGAATATGACGATTGTGTTCATTGAGTCAAGTAGGTTCATATACATGTGAAACTTTTGATCAGCCATTATGGAGACTTCGTTCTTCATTTCCACAAGATTTTACAGAATAATAGTATAGCCAGAATGCAAATGAGGAAAAACTTCGTGAATTTGGGATTCATCTGCTCTTTTACAAAACAAATGGAGTTGATAAAGTGTGATATATACACAACGGCTAAATTCACTTGTTATAGTCCAATTGATTCCAATATATACTGCCAAAATTAACTTCTTTAAGCATGTTATCAAGTTCCAGTGTACAGTACTGCCTGATTATAAGGTATACAGTACTGCCTGATTATAAGGTGTACAGTACTGCTTGATTATAAGGTGTACAGTACTGCTTGATTATAAGGTGTACAGTACTGCCTGATTATAAGGTGTACAGTACTGCCTCATTATAATGCTGGCCATGGTGAGACCACTTTATAATGAACTACATACTTAATATAATTTTACTACCGTATATACTCGTGTATAAGCCCGTTCGCGTATAAGCCGACCCCCCAACTTAACTAGGTAAAAATAGGAAAAATTACATGACCCGCAGATAAGCCGACCCCCCTTCTTCAAGGCTTCATTTTTTCCTAAATTCTTCGGCTTATACGTGAGTATAGACGGTACATAACAGTGCCTACTGTATATACTCGTATATAAGCCGACCCCCCAACTTGACTAGGTAAAAATAGGAAAAATTGAATGACCCGCAGATAAGCCAACACCCCCCTTCTTCAAGGCTTTATTTTTTTCCTAAATTCTTCGGCTTGTACGCAAGTATATACAGTACCACATAATGAAATAGGATCCATGAGACACAATCTTTTGGGATTTTGTTAGGACTGAGCTTCCTTTTTCTGGGTTGGTTCCATTTGCATTTCGTAGACATTGGTGCATTGAAACCATCTTTCTGGATACAAGTTATGTCCACCAGGGCATACAATAAAGCAGCAATATGATTGCTTGATTCTCCTTCACTGCAAGAAAAAATAATATATAATTAAATATTTGTTAGATATCTGATTAAAACTCAAGTCTCTCAAGGTTATCAGAGACCATGTGAAGTGCAATATATATATATATATATATATATATATATATATATATATATATATACACTCTGACAACACATGGGAAATTGATGAGGTCTATATATACTGCATAATCTGTTGTACTTTTGAATTGGAACACACTTGGGTGCAAACAGCTTAAGATGCATTGATTTCTGTGCAGGCAGTTTGAGTTTATGAGAAGAGAAGCCAAAATAGCCAACAAGAATAGGACAAGTCAGTAATTTGCATAATTACTTTTTGTGGAATTCAATAGTGTACAGAAACTTAAATTCTTTTCTAGCAGATAAAACATTTTTATTAAGAGGCAGAAAAGTATCCCAGTATCAACAGGGCCAGATATGGTTAAGTGTTGGGGGAGGGGTCCCAAAATTTCAAAAGGGCCCTGACTTTCCTCAAAAGGGCACCAAAGCAAAAATCTATGTGCTTATTTACTCAAAGTGTGCATAATACCCAAGAAATGTGTGCAAGAATAAAACGATGGTCAAATTTCAAATGGCAAGTGACTGTATGTTTGTGTGTGTATTTTTATTTTAGGCTGGGGGGGGGCAGACACCCTGGAAACACCCCCCTCCCTGATCCAGCCCTGAATCAATGTTTATCTTTTTAAACTCTGGTGTAAATTGTGTTTTATGACAAGAAGAATTATTACTTACCCAGCTTCACATTTACATCCAGCAGCATGTACTTTTCCAGGCACTTTAGACAAGCAAGCCCAAACTTCATAATCAATTTTGTTAGAGTCGTTTGGCAATGATGGCATTACTTTGGCATTCACATAGCAATGCGAGCATTCCTGTGAAATTTTTTGTATGCAACTGAGTGCACATGTCTATCTTCATAACAAAAACTTGAGCCTTCAACTGCTTCTTGGCATTCATCATTTTACAATCAAAAGTTCTTGAACTGTTCATTACAAGATGATCGTGCAAGTCTTCTGTTCTGAACAGTGGCAGATGAGTCAAATCACTATCCCATATGCCATTTAAAGTCCATGGCTCCGGAATATTTTCTCCAAGAGGCACAAAAAGTATTTCTGCATGATGTTTGTTGTCATTCTCATTGTCATCTATTTGTATTTCATATAGCTTACGCATGCCTAAATTGACAAGTCTTTGAGCACGCTTGATCAATTCAGATTTATTCCCTGATATGTGTGCACCTCTGTCTCTTAAATAAACCTTCAATTCACGCACTGATAGCTTGTCAAAAGAGCATGGGTCATCGATTTCTTTGTTAGACGTCATTGCATTGGATTCTATGCCCACCAGAAGTAGATTTAACAAATAACGATAACTTGAGCAAGGGAGGTAACAACCTTTATTAAACAGGACTATACTCACCGATTAAAAAATTGTATTATAAGGAAGGGCATTATAGTAAGGGAGTGCTGTAGTAGCTATTGGCATAATAATTAGGTTATAGCGGAATCAAACAGATTATATTCAGTAGTGAAATCATAGAGAGGTTATACTCTACAATAAATGAGGTCCGTTTTTGTAGCTTCAGGGAGATTATCTGTTGTTTTTTTTCCCACAATATAAGCCAAATTTTAGGATCTATATGAGCAAGACTGGTGATGAGGAAGGTATCACATGTATGGTTCTGGATGCTAATTGATAAACTGTATACAATGACAACAAATTAAACACATAATAAGTTTAGAATTAGCAATTTGATATGTCATAATGTATCAGGAGTCTTGTCAGATCAAAAATATTCAATGCAAGTGGAACTTTTAAGGTTAAGTGATGGTTATTGGTTGATCTTTTGCTGCCTAAGAGGAATGATTAAACCAGACAGTTGAACTCAAGGGCCACCTGTGTCCACCATTCATGACCTTCTCTCTTGGAAAATGTAATGGATGGGCCC
Organism: Megalonaias nervosa; assembly: GCA_016617855.1. Classification (NCBI taxonomy): domain Eukaryota; kingdom Metazoa; phylum Mollusca; class Bivalvia; order Unionida; family Unionidae; genus Megalonaias; species Megalonaias nervosa. The sequence goes on from JAECUM010031694.1 coordinate 39,432, forward strand.
AGTTTGAGGATACAAATTAGCAAAATATAAGGGATGGGCTCCGTTGGAGGGTACAGACATAGGAAAATATAAGGGATGGGCTAAGTTGGAGGGTACAGATGAGGAAAATTTAAAGGTATGGTCTCAGTTGAAGGGTACAAATGAGGAAAAATCTTAAGAATGACATATAGTATTAGCATGGAAGGCAAAGTCACTAGCAAGTGGCATATTTTAGGTGAAATGTCAACAAGGTGCTCGTATAGAGCTGGAATTGCATTGAAATTTAGGTTTATCTTTACCATTCTTTTCAAAGATTAACAAATAAACATTTCTTTCTCATTAATCCAGATTATTACATAGATCTAAATCCACATCAGGCATACAGCAATAAAGGTAATTTAACCAAATATATATATTTTCCAAGATTCTGTTTCACTGAAGCTCTTTTTGAGTGAAACGAGATTTGCATGGAGTGCTCATGGTAAACTACTTGTTTCAAATGTTAGCCTTGCTTGCAACCTGTGCCATTTACTGGCAGCCCATACAGTAGCATTTTAGCCGAACTAGCTCTGTTGAACATGGCCATGAACCAGCTGCACCAAACACATTTTCAAGAGTGGTCCTTACAACCACGATTGTGTACTCAGTGTCCTGACATCAGGCAGTGACCAACCTTATTAGTGAGCACACTCAGTTTTAGCGTTAAATGCAGTTTTTTAATTTGAACCTGTCTTCATTCCTTTGCAACAGCAACAGGTGAAGAAGCTGTGCAATGACTTCACCATAGATGTTCCAAACATGCAGAAGATTTGAAGTCTTACCAACCTCAAACAAAATGAAATTCATACTTGCAAAAGTATTATGTAGGTTTTGAGGGTTCAGCATACATGTGTGTATTGTTATACTGATTACATTATGATATTTCATCTGGAAAAAAAATTACTCTTAAAAATGTTTATGTTGAGTTATTCAATACTGTGAAAAGACATCTTTCAGGGCTCGGAAACTTTTCAAGTTGGCCACTTGTCCTGCAGGGCAAGAGACTTGGAACTTTTACTTGTCCAGCATCAATTGTACTTGTCCAACACTGTACATAATAGTGAATTTGCTTAAAATGTCATTTATCCAATAGGACAAGTATGTTGGAAAAGTGACTTGCCCTTCTTCAGCTACTACTTGCAGATGAGTGGAATTTTCGGACCCTGGCCTTGCTTGATATAACAATCATCTTGGCAGTTTGTTGAATGATGTTAAGTTTTTAATTCTACATTCCACTGTCAAAAAAATTGCATTTATCAGATGATGGCACTGTTCAAATTGTTTTATTTAATGTGAATAGAATATAGGTTTAGACAGAATTTTGATGAAAAACAGCATTAACTTTTTCCCCACAAAAGTGAGTTTTGTATTTTAAAAAATATAGGGCATGCAATAAAGCTCTCATATTTTTAAAACACCCTTCCATAACTAATTAAATAATAGGGCAGATCAATAACTTCATGTTGGACTTCGCTATTACATATATTAGTGCCATAAATTTGGAACTCCACATCCTTGATCCCTTTTCTTCTCCTTGCAAAGAAAATTTATTTCCTTTTGGATTGACATTTAGAATACTTTATTGCAAGAAAGCAATGTTTATTTTCCAATGAAATTTGATTGTATAATATTTGTCTGTGTATATACTAGAAAGATAGTTGCTACAGCATGACATGTGGGAGTTCATGTTACTGATAAATATCATAATACATGTATTTGTTGCATGATTCGAGTGGAATACAAATTTGTGTAAACTCCGATTGACTACGTTATCTACATTGTTTCAATGTAGAATAATTTAGTAGTTATTTTTTCAAGCTGGAATTTAGATATTTCAGATAGGTGTGACTATTCTGGCATCATTGCCACAGTATTCTTTAAACTATCACTGTTCTGGCATCATTACGCCAGTATTCTGTAAACTGTCACTTTTTTGGCATAATTGCCAGTTTTCTTTAAACTATCACTTCTGGCATCATTGCCACAGTATTTTGTAAACTATAACTATTCTGGCATTGCGACATTATTCTGTAAACTATCACTTTTCTGGCATCATTATCCTAGTATTCTGTAAACTATTGCTGTTATGGTGTCATTGTCCAAGTGTTCTTTAAACTATCACTGTTTTGGTATTTCAGACCAAGTATTCTTTAAACTATCACTATTCTGGCATCATTTCCACAGTATTCTGTAAACTGTTGCTGTTATGGTGTCATTGTCCGAGTATTCTTTAAACTTTCACTGTTCTGGTATCTCAGACCAAGTATTCTTTAAACTATCACTATTCTGGCATCACTGCCCCAGTATTATTGAAATTTTCATTGCATTATTCTAATTAAAACTGGAATGTCACGATTCTTTTACTTTGAACTCAAGTTTGATTTTCTTTTTAAAGTGTTTTGAGGATATAGGACTTGGTGTTATTGTCATTGTAAGTATTCTGTTTAAATATTGTATAACTTCCACAGCCATTGCTGTATTCTGCTGATACCTTGGTGGTACAGTATTCTGATTTGTGGAAAGCTTTACTTTAATATGCTATGATTTTATCCACATTTCGGGAAAAGCAGGACAGACTTTATATTAGGAGAGTCTTTCTTATTAGTTAATGGTTGTTCAAGTTTTGTAACCCTGTGGTAGAGGATTACCGTGAGAATAATGATTACAAGGGACAGCATTCTGTGGAACCCCTGAGAATAATTATGTGGGTCAGCATTCAGGTTATGGCAGAATACCTACCAATGCACACTAGTAATCAAACTGGAATAATCCAATTGCAAGATGAGATCAATCTTGTTTGTAACTGAACTATACCAACCCTTCTTCTTCTGGGAAAGGTTTAATTTGGGTTAAAAAATTAAAATACTGACACAACAGGGTTCCAATAATTATTTTGTTCCATTGTAATTGTCACATGTTTGAAGTTAGGCACAGAATCCAATTAGGCAGAGTGTCTATGTAAGTATGAAAAATTGGATTTTACCAGTGGATTAAGACTAGCAGTTTTATCTTTACTCTTTGTTGTTTTTTTAAAAATATTTTCTATTTTTAGACTTTTACACAATCCTTGTAAGCACCCTTAAGCCCAATTAATGTGACATCGACAAGTTTAATTTCTTAGGCATATTTGTATTCTTACTTTGACAACTTTTTTTAGGTCTTTACAGCATATTGGCGTATGTAATTGATTACCTGATTCTTTTTTTACTGTTACATTTGCTTTCTTGTGTTTTTAATAATAATACAGTGAATGACATAGAATGTACTGAAATTGTGATTTAGCTATTGAAGTGAAACCAGTGATGTTTTGTGATGTGACAATCTTGAATTTATTGTTTAAATTATTTTGTGGCTGAAACAAGTTGTTTGCAAGGTATATTCCATGCACTTAGTATTTCTTTTATAAGGAAGGTTCTCAGCATATTGTAAATGTGAGCATGACTGATTCATTCTTTGATTGCATGAATTGTATATACAGGATTAGGCCCCGTTTTCAGTAACTGGAATTAGTATTGGAAAGCATAATTTTTTATTCATTAGTATGCATAATTTTGTTTTTAGGTTAAAGTAACCTGGTCATTTCTTCTTCATTTAGAATATTTATTAATTAATGGCCAACTTTAAAAATAATTGAAGTTTAAATAGCGTGCATGAATTTTAAATGCCTACACTTAACAGGCGATTTTGTGAATAACAAACATACAAAATGATTGAACACTATTGGATCTCTTTTTATTGTGGATGAAACTCTTATAAATGTACAGTAGCAAATTTAGATAGTCAGTCAACATGTGCACCACCACCCCCCTCCAAAAGATTTGCATTTTTGTGAATTTTGGGCACCCAGGCAACCTTAACCTCTTCTTAAAGTTGCATCTTGCAATCATGCCCAACATCAAATCCTAGATCCACTCCCACACCACATATGCGACAAAAAGGTCAAGCTACAAGGTCACTCAGGTAAATCATCATAACAGCATTATAAAATGACTCTTAATTATCACTGATCGTTAACTCATTAAGTTGGTCATAAGACTGGTAAAGAGCTCACTAGAGCATGAGAAAAATACGAACATTTATTTTGTATTATAATGTTTATGAAACGTTACCAATTTTTTGTGCTATTATTCCATGACATTAGTGATGCCATTCAGTTGTATGCAGATGTTTTAAATGTCAGGAATGTGTAAAATGTTTAAGTGTATTATGCAATTTGCCTTCACACCTTGTACAATGAGAAAGTGACTTTATGGCTGATATGTATTTTGTATATAGAAATCATTGAATGGTAGATTCTAGTTCACACCAAGATGAATATTTCATTAGTGTCAAAATGTTTCATGTAATGATTTTTGAAAAACCAGTGCTTATTTGTGAGGGTACATTACCAATATATTTTTTCTGCTTTACAAAATACACATGTCTTTGGTCAATATTGTTTGTCTTCTTTGCTTCACAACATCTCAGTGTGGTGGACCTTAACTCCTCATAGCTCAATATATTTATATCGCATAAAACAATTTGTTGGGGACCTGAATACACTGCAGTGGGCCAGGAATATTATTAGAAATTCAATTCTGAATTCACAGCAGTAAGATCTTGTTATGTACTTACTAATAATAACTTGAAAATCTTAGACTTCCCCATCTTTAAAACTGGGACTTCAACAGATCTGTGTAAAACTACATTGTTCGCTTGGTTTGCTTTACTTAGGTGTTTTACAGCAAATAAACAATCTGAAGGTTGCCATGCTGAGGAAATCAGAAAGAGACCTACATTTTTAAAACTATCTTTATTGCAAATAAAGTTATTGTGATTGTGCAGGTTTTTGCAGACAAATCATGACAACTGAGTTTTAACAAGGGCTGCCAAAAATAGATGTTGATGCAATAAACATGTAAAGGATAGATGAACACAATTCAATGAAGCGTATTATAATTCACTCTAGCATATTACAATTTAGTCTAGCATATTACAATCCAGTCTTGCATATTACAGTTCAGTCTAGCATATTACAATTCAGTCGAGCATGTTACACTTCACTCTAGCATATTACAATTCACTCCAGCAGATTACAATTCACTCTAGTGCATAACAATTCACTCTAGCATATTAGAATTCACTCTAGCATATTACAACTCAATCAAGCATATTACAACTCAATCAAGCACATTACACTTCAGTCTAGCATATTACAATTCACTCCAGCATAAAGCATGTTACAATTCACTCAGATTACAATTCACTATAGTGTATAACAATTCACTCTACCATATTACAATTCAGTCAAGCACATTACACTTCACTCTAGCATATTACAATTCAATCAAGCATATTACAATTCACTCTAGGGGCCCCAAGTGGTTTAAAGCACTCTTCGTTATGGATCACTGTCATCTCACCTCTGTCTGCGTGGGTTCAAGTCTCGGATTTGGCCAATGCAGATATGTGAGAAAGCTTGCCAGTAGCTTCTCATGGGTCGGTGGTTCTTTCCAGGGTTTTCCCGGGTTCGTCCTAAACCATTAATTCTGTCCGCCATGTATAGCCTATCGTGTGCTGAAAAAGGGCGTTAAACCCCACAACAACAACAACAACATTTCACTCTAGTATATTACAATTCACTCTAGCATATAACAATTCACTCTAGTGTATTACAATTCAGTCTAGCATATTACAATTCAGGTAGCTTTAAAGGGAATGCATATATTTAAAAAAGCTCAAAACTACCATATATACTTGCTTTTAAGTAAAGCCCAATTGCAAACAACATAGACCCTGATCAGCTGTTGCATACTATGCAGACAAATCAGGATCTGTGATTGTTATGCTGATCACTTCTGACAAATTGCATAGACCCTGATCTGCCAGTACTTTGTGTGTTGGCGGATCTGGGTCTTTGTAGTTTGCAGTTGGATTTAACTTACATACTAGAATATATGGTAACTACTTTAAAATTAATTTTCGATCACCCAATTAAGAATTCTCCATTCCATGTAATATACTGACACCTTAGAAATAAAGCATAAATTGAGTTTATTATATGCATGTAAGACAACCATGGCAACAAAAATATAATTTCATTATAAAATATGACTTGGATTTGAAAATTTATTTATTTATTTATCAGGAATTAGAATTTGCTTTCAAGAAGCTGCAAAATAAATTATATGCATGTATGTATTATAGTGTTTTTTGGCACTATAAATACATATTAATTTTTAAATTTCATGAAAGCAAAATCTAATTTCTGAAGAACCTAAGTTTAAAGTACAGAGATCACATGCAAGTAAGTTGGAAATGGGAGTACTTTGGTGGCTTTTAAAAACTATGTCTGTTACTGCATTCATTTTACATGATTCTCCCAGCTCTTATAGAGTTGCCTTGATGAAAATAAATCATTCAGATATGCTGTCATCTCACATCACAATAGTGCATATAGCACAGTAAGGTATTCAATTATGTAAAAACACATTATAGTTGGTTCCCATTTTCCAAAATCAGTAATGAAATAAATTAGGTAGCAATATTAAAACAAACATTTACAATACTTAACGTGATACATGATAAATTCTGCATTATAAGTGTAGACGCAGCATTATGAGGGGCTTTACAGTATGGGACAACAGTATTGCATGGAAGCCATTCATTGTAATGCCTTATTGTAAAAACACATTATAACAAAGTACATAACACATCTACCTTTCGTATATAATGAAATGGAATGCATGACCACACTTACTTAAAAAGGAATAGTTGAAATGGTGTTATAATGAGAGAGTGTTGTGCATAACAAAAACTAACCAACTGAACTGAGTATTATTGAAGGAAGTATCAATATATGCATTAAATAAATATATATACATTAAACATCCATCAAACATGACATTGAAATGTTGTAGTTTCCTTTGAAGCAAAATGATAAACTTGCACTTCTTGTAACAAAAGATTATTCTAATCTCCCAGGAAGAAACAACTTGTGTTTCTCTGTATAAAATGGATGCTGAATCCATCATATCAGTAAGAGAAAAGTATTTTTAATATTAATTTATA
>JAECUM010031695.1:0-30000 GCA_016617855.1 Megalonaias nervosa
AATGCTCCTGGAGAACTTTCATATCAAATAACAGATTAGGTTTCTGTTGTACTACAGTAAATAAAAACGAGAAGAAAAACAAGCCAATGCACCATTTATATTTAGACTGTGTTGGTAAAATAAAATTTGAAAGCGCTTTACAATTTGATTGCAGGTATAACGATTTGAAATACCATCTTTATATCGATTCACACTTAAAAATCTAAAAATGTGTTGGACAACATTAGGAAATTATGATATATATATATATATATATATATATATATATATATATATATATATATATATATATATATATATTCTTCCTTTCTATATCTGATTCATATTTGATGTTAGTACCCTTTTCAGCAATTCAAAATTCAGCAACTTTTATGCAGTTTTACAGTTTATAAATCTTGAAATTGCACACTTGACTTTGACATGTAGACGGCCAAAAGCCAATTTGCTTATCTCTCTACTAATATCTACATAACATATAGAAATTAGATTTTTACTAATTATGACATTTCTCATTTAATTGTCATTACATATTTGTAAGAAGATATCCTATAGGTATTGTATGAGGAAAACATGATAGAATGATATTATAATGCTGAAGATACGGGGTGTGGGTTTTTTTTTTTTTTTTTTGTCGTTGGTTTTTGTTGTTTGCAACTTATGGCTGTATTATTGCTTCAATATTTTAAGCAATATTTGAAGTGTTCCTGTGAACTGAGATGGGAATGATTGAAAAAAAATTTTTTTTTTTTTAATATAAAGCATTGTTAGTGCTACATTTTGGACAAGAACTGTAAAATGAAAAGAAAACATGAACAATCTCAGATATGTATAACCTTAATACTTGTTATTTCCTTTTAATAAATTTTGTCACATACTTTACTACTTTAAAGTCCTAATTTAATCAGCTTGAAATTTATGGATAAAAACTAATTTAAAAAGATACTAATGTTAAGTAGTGAGAAAGGGCACTCATTTCCATTTTAGAGTTCAGTTTCACGTTCATATTTATAATGTTTATTTTGTTTGTTAAAGGCGCCGACAAGGAGTTAGGGACCGAGAAAGGCCAAGGGAACGTTTAGAAAATCCAGAAATAAACAGGCCTGAAAGGCACCCAGAAGATCATGAATTTAACGAAGGAAACAGACCTCACAGAAACGGTCGCTTTGTGGATAGGGGTGCCCGAGGTCGCGAGGGAAGAGGGCATAGGGGTCGAGATGAGGTTGGAAGGCGCGGACAGGCTCATGGACGGGGAAGAGGAAGAGGAGCTGGTGAATATAGGGGAGTCGATGGTGTCAATAGGTTACGGGGAAATAGAAATATAGAATTCAATCTACTTCGTAAATTAGCTGATGAAGAGCCAAGCGAGATCGTCCAAGTACTGGCCACGGCTGTGGACAACGGTACCTTGCGAAAATCTCTTAATAAATGCTCAGAAGACAGAGGCTACTTTAAACAATTTCTACGAGTTCTGGCTAAAGCTTGTGAGTGTCATTCCATGGATGCAAATCTGTTGTTAGTACTAAATAATGCGAGAGAAGACATTTTTACAAATACGATGGTAGACTACACCACGTTTGTCCTTCGTGATATCCAAGAAGGAGATATGATGAAACACGTACAACAAATGAAAGATCTTATCTCTGTCGCACAACAGATCTGTATCCGAATGCCAAGCTCCACTTTGACGCTTTGTCTCGGTCTGTATGCTGCAATTCAGCTTGTTGTAGATGCTATGGTCAACTCCTCTGACGGAATAGATGATAGTTTGCAACAACAATTTCAGGCTTTCACAGAGCACAAAAATAATATGCTAAAAAGGGGAAGCAAGAACGTGAGCTGTGCTGAAGAGGAACCTGAAGACGATTTCCGTGAATATAAAATCTTCCCTCGATCAGTAGAACTGGACACCAATGTAAAACCGTTTTTGAGGAAAAACAAGAGAAAGGGCGGCTATGAAGACTTAGATCATTACCTCGATGTACAATACAGACTTCTTAGAGAAGATTTTGTCGGTCCTTTGAGAGACGGTATAGCCGAATTTCTGCAAGTTGTTAAAAAAAATCTAAAGATCAAGAGATTCCAAGACGTCCGAATCTACAATCACGTGAAAATCATTTCTCCCATTTGCTCCGAATCTGGATTAGGCCATGCAATCCAGTTTGATGTGAGTCATATGAGAGTTCGTTGGGAGTCATCCAAACGGCTCATTCATGGATCTCTTCTCTGCCTTTCAGCAGATTTATTTGAGACCTTCTACTTTGCAACTGTCACAAACAGGGATCCTAAAGACCTTAAAAAGGGCATTCTGCAAGTGAAGATCGAGCATGATTTTGACACTATTCGGAAACTTCAGAAAATGGAGTTTACGATGGCAGAGACAACGGCATATTTCGAAGCATATCGCCATGTTCTTGCAGGTCTTCAAAACATACGTGAAGGAGATTTACCGTTTGAGAAGTACATTGTCAGGTGTGAGACTGACGTGAAGCCACCTTTGTACCTCAGAAATAATCCAGATATCAAGTTCGATTTAAGACCCCTTGCTGATGACAACTTTATAATTCGGGAAGAATCCAAACTAACAGCAGAAACCAGACCTAGAAGAGATCATAACGATTCTTTCAGTGGGGAATCACGACCAGCAAAAGATGTCAGATTACTAGACAGATCTAGCTGGCCACCAGCTGGCCTTCTGCATTTGAATTATTCTCAGTATGAGGCTGTGATCTCAGCGCTGACAAAGGAATTCGCAATCGCACAAGGTCCACCAGGCACTGGAAAAACATACATTGGTTTGAAGATGGTCAAAGCCCTGCTCTACAACCGCGATGTATGGTCCAAAAATCCTTACAACGGCAATCCAGATCCACGCCCGATGTTGGTTGTTTGTTACACGAACCATGCCCTCGATCAGTTTCTGGAAGGAATCTACAAATTCTACAAAGGAGACGTTGTGCGTGTGGGAAGTAGGAGCACTAGTGAAGTATTGCAGAAATGCATGTTAAAGAACTTCAGAGGTCGTATAGGAAATGACGCTCTTTTCCGAAATAAGCGTGCGGCACGGATGGCTCTTTCTGATTTGAAAAGAAACTGCGATACCATCGGAGAGAGAATCAAAGAGGCACAGACTGAAATACTTCATGAGGACTTTCTTTATCCTTTCATGGAAAAAACATACACGCAGTTGACTGGTGGTTTTAATGACCTTCTTTACACGTATCCAGAAGTTAAACTCCAGTTACCAAAAAGATATTCTGTCATAGTAGAATGGCTAGGTCTAGGGAATGTCACCCCTGAAATCGAAGTCGATGAAGACGCAGAGGCAAGAGGGCAAAATCCTGGGCCAGTAAACAACGCGGGCGGAGAGGATGATAGAAGACAAGATCAGGCGATTGACAGAGAGATAGTACGCGCAGTAATGGAAGAATTAGGAGATGAGAACCAGGACGATAACTTTATAGACGTCGAGGACGACTTGAATGCGATCGAAAATCAACGGATCATTGATGATGGTGAAGTTTCTGATGATGATGAACCTCCTAGAGAACATATATCTCTTGACGAAGAACATAATCCTTTATCACTAACCGCGGTGGCTTTTCGTGTGGATGACATAGACAAACAGCCCGAAGGCACAATAAAGAAGGTTTGGGAAGTTCAAAGAGAGCAAAAGAAGAAAATAAAAAAACGAGTACGTTACGAATTGGCTCAAAACGACATGATGGGTAAAGCCGAAGCCGATAGATTGCAAAATCTGTGGACATTGCAACAAAAAGACAAGTGGCGACTTTATCGAAGGTGGATTTTCCTCTATAAAGAAAGTCTTCTCAAGAAAATAAATCCTGTAGAGATTGACAATGCAGCCAGAAGATACTCTGAGGCTCGAATGCAAGAAGATAAGGAAATCATGCGTCGAGCGACTGTCATTGGAATGACCACTACAGGAGCAGCTATATATCATTCAGTTCTGCAAGAGATTCGACCCCGCGTAATTGTCGTCGAAGAAGCGGCTGAAGTTCTAGAGGCACATGTCATCACTACACTCAGTAGCGGTTGTGAGCATCTTATATTAATTGGAGATCATAAACAGCTTAAACCAAACCCGACAGTCTTCAAGCTCGCAAAAGACTACAATTTAGACCTGTCTTTGTTTGAGAGAATGATCAAGAATGAGATGGAATGGGACTGTCTGAACCTGCAACACAGGATGAGACCAGATATAGCTGACTTGGTTCGCCATATCTATCCACATCTTGATGATCATGAATCGGTACGAAATGTGGAACTTATCAAGGGCGTGTCGTCCTTCATGTACTTTATAGACCACAGTTATCCCGAGCAGCACGATGAAGATCAGAAGAGTCACTTGAATACTCACGAAGCAGAGTACATTGTAGCATTCTGCAGATATTTGCTACAGCAGGGCTATGAACCCTCTCAGATTACTGTTCTTACTTTGTACTCCGGACAGCTCTTTTGTCTGCGGAAACTCATGCCTAAAAGTGCGTTCGAAGGTGTTCGTGTCACTGTGGTGGATAACTATCAGGGTGAAGAAAATGATATTATCATCCTGTCGTTAGTTCGAAGCAATAAGGACGGACATATTGGTTTTTTGAGTATTGAAAATAGGATTTGTGTAGCATTGTCTAGAGCAAAGAAAGGATTTTATGTGATAGGAAACTTCGACTTGCTTTCCAAAAATTCTGAGCTGTGGAAGCAAATGGTGCAAACAGTTAAAAAGAAAGGTTTATTTGGTCCGGGACTCAAGCTATACTGCCAGAATCACCCCAAAGATGAAGGTATTACAGTGTCTTTACCAAAAGACTTCAATAAAGCACCAGAAGGTGGATGTTCCAAACAATGCGAGTATCGCTTGAACTGCGGGCATGTTTGTCAAATGTTTTGTCACGTGCTTGATCCGGAACATAAAGATTACAAGTGCCGCAAGCCATGTGGAAAGATTGTGTGTACAAACGATCATAGGTGTACAAAATTGTGCTACGAGAAATGCGGAGACTGTATGAAACGTATTCCAAAAATAATACCTAGGTGTGGACACGAGCAGTTAATCCAGTGTCATCTTAATCCATCAAGGTTTTCATGCCAAGCTCCTTGTGAGAAAATACTTTCATGTGGTCACAAGTGCGAGGAAAAGTGCGGAGATGTGCATACAAGAGAATGCAATGTTCAAGTAAAAAAAACGTGGGCTTGTGGACATATGGGAGTAGTGTCTTGCAGCAAAATGGATGTAGCAACCTGCAAAATGCGCTGCCGAGAAGTCTTAACTTGTGTACATCCATGCGAAGGAACATGTGGTGATTGTTCTGAGGGAAGGCTGCATACACAGTGTAGGAAGAATTGTAGAAGAACTCTTGTGTGTGGGCATCAGTGTAAAGATAGGTGTAACAATTGTCCTCCGTGTACAATGATGTGTGAAAACAGGTGTAGCCATAGCAGATGCATAAAATCATGTGGCGAAGCCTGTGTACCTTGTAGAGAACCATGCGAATGGAGCTGTGATCATTATGAATGTACCAGACTTTGCTTCGACCCATGTAACAGACCACGCTGTGATCATCCCTGCCGTAAGAGACTTCCATGCCAACATGCTTGTATAGGTTTATGTGGAGAACCTTGTCCTGATATGTGTAGGGTATGCCATAGAGACGAAGTTACCCAGGTCTTCTTTGGCTCAGAGGATGAACCTAATGCTAGATTTGTTCAGCTTGAGGACTGTAGACACATTTTCGAGGTTGGGTCGCTGGACATGTGGATGGATGCCTCTGGTGAAAATAATGGAGAAACAACAATACAGTTGAAATTATGTCCACGATGCAAGACTCCAATAAGGAAGAATCTTCGATATGGCCATATCATCAAACGTGCACTGTGTGATATTGAGAAAGTAAAGAAGGTTGTTCGAGGCGACGAGAAGAGAATTATAGAATTGAAAATGGACATAGAATCAAAAATAAAACTCAATTTCAGAAATACAAGTCATATCCAAGAATACGACGCACTCGGAAGATTAAGAGACGCAGCCAAATCAGAACGAGAGCTTGTTGCATTGAACAATCAAATCAGATTCTTAATATCTGCTAGGAAGGTTCAAGGAAAATGGGAAGAAGATGACGATATCAATTCGATATTAGACCAGAGAAACGCTTTTCGCGACTTACAAATTTTCCGAGACTGGACCTTGATTCGGCGTAACGTACTAACAGATCAGGAGATCGATGACGCACAACAGGAGCTAGCGCGTCTTCAATCACATTTTAATCTCATGCAGTATTCCAAGAAAATCAGAGAAAGAAGGATCCAAATAGACGAGGTGATGAAAAAGGAGATGAAAAACGTGGAACAAATTGTCAAAGACGGGAAAAAATTTACCACAGATCGAAAACATCTGGTGAAGGCATGCTTAGATAAGTTGAAAACCATATGTCCACTTAGTGGTCTTGGCATCAGTGAAGAGGAGCGTACTGCAATCCTGAAGGCAATGGATCTCACAAAGGGACACTGGTTCAAGTGTCCAAAGGGTGGGTACAGCTGTTAAAAGGTTTCGTAGTTTTCACATTGCAAAAGTAAAGCAGAAGATGTATTTTCGACGTAACAAGCTTAGGTTTTCTGCTTATCCGGAATCAGCGCAGAGAGTAATATGTCACTTTTAACTGGATGGTCTGAATAACCTAACTTACCTTTTTTTTAAAAAGTGAATGAGAGTTTCACTGCTCTGTTATCACAAAATCCCTTGCCTCGTTGATAAAAGTTCTCAATTTTGATGAAATAGGTATATGTTTCCATATCAAGCTAATAGTACTCTTATGATGAAAAACTGATAATTCTAGCAGTTGTTTCTCATTGCAAAATAACCTTTATGAAATTTTAAGCATGTTTTTCCATCTCTTTTATTTCTCAGGTCATGTTTATGCTATTGGAGAGTGCGGTGGAGCCACGGAAGAAAGCAAATGTCCAGAATGTGGAGCTACGATTGGCGGGCAGGGGCATGCTCTTAGGGCTGACAACGCCGTCGCCACAGAGATGGATGGGGCCAACATGTCAGCTTATGATGAGGCGGCAAACATGAACCTTGCGGATTTATTATTACACAGACATTTACGTTTATGATGTAGGGTTTCTAATGCACATCTCTTCTTTGTGTTTTCAGGGTTTAGATCAGCATTCACTAACTGAGCTTACCTTGTGCAGTGTACAATCCTTAAAATGAAATTGATCCTTGTATGTTGTCTCTATACTGTGACTGGAAACCAGTCGTTGTATATGGTCTATACTATGACTGGAAACCGATACTTGTATGTGGTTCTCTATACTATGACTGGAAACCGATACTTGTATATGGTCTATGCGGTAACTGGAAACCGATCCTTGTATGTGGTCTCTATACTATGACTGGAAAGCGATCTTTGTATGTGGCCTCTAAACTGTGACTGGTAGAGAATAACCTTCTATACAGCTTAAATAATAGGAACATAGCATAAATAATATTATGACTGGTAGAGAATAACCCTTTATACAGCTTAAAGAATTGAACATAGCATAAAGAATATACAGGTTTGGGTGGCATTGATAGGTTTATAATGGGTAGCAAAATTAATGCAAGAAAGTCAAATATTCAGCCCTAATCCTAACATTAACTGAAAAGAGACGGATATACGGTTCTGCTGATGGTTTTTCATTTCTTATTATACTTTGTTTAGGAAACACAATAATGAAATCTGAAGTTTATTCCTTTGGTGCGGAATGGGTAATAAATGTATTAACAGATACAGTTATAAATAAATGCAGCAGCTCATGTGGTTTTCTTAACACAGAAACTTGCTTGCATCAAAGATTGCTATATACAATGGGGTGTAAGTTTGACACTGAGTTTTGAAAACTTAAACTATAGAGAACAACAGCATTGCAAAGGTTTTACATATGCATGTACAGTTTGGTTATTATATATGCAAAGTTATGGTTCCATTTAAAATATCACAATAGTAATGAATACCTTTTGTCTACATCTGAAGGTTTTCGGTAGGAAATTAAACAGATTTTTACATTAGCATTCGTGTTCCCAGGAGGAGATTCTGGGTGTGGAGGTGGGATGGCGGTGTTGGGGATGTGAGTGCTTGGATTCAATTACGATTGATAATGTGTTTTGCATATTAACTAATATCCATGCAACCAGACATCTTAATTTAAGACATTTAATCGTTGATCGAGTAATGTTGGTCATCAATTTTATACTTAATAGATCTCCTTTTAAACAGGATGCGATAAGACTTTATCACTAAGGTCCCTGACACAATGCTTACTGTTGATGACCATCCGTGACTGTGTGTCCACCAATTTCGTATAAGAACTTTTTTGAAACTTCTTATTTTATATTAACATTTTTTACTTTTTACTTTAGTGTCAATTCATGCATGCTTGGCATGAAGTTTAAGTGATCTTGTTACGTATAAATCTTGACTGTTTGAAATAATGCATATGCACATAGACGATCACATTGACTTTTCACTCAAGGATTGTACAATGTGACAAGAATCATAATAGATGTTTATCATAAAATTAAGATATGATACGGATTAATATATTATTTTCTCATATTTTTATTGAAGCTCAAATGCTTGAACGTTGTCTAAATTGTACCATTGGTAATATTTACACTCTTTGACTTCCAATATTCTCTGACACACATTAATGTAATCTTTAACATGCCGGACTATGCACACTGTTTATATATGCACTTCATGTCTACACAAAGGTGTTTCAAGTAAATAATTAGTGGGAATATACAGAAAGCAAAGTAATTGGGATTTGTTTTTTGTTTGCAAATGCGGGGTATAATTTATCTACACCAAGGAAGTGACAAAAATGTATTCTTTATGATTTCACCTTTTTCCATATATACGTAAACATACATCGGACTATAATGTGTACGTCATATATGTACATTATATAATCATGTATCCTTTAATATATTAAATAAACGTTATAATATATAGGTATGAGTACAACTAAACAGATCAGAAATAAGTACAACATTCACGCGCACGTTTTTCTGGCATGTTGCACCTCCTGATGTTTTTAGAATAGTTGGTAAATTCGAGCGACTTACTAATTGCTGTAGAGTATGTGGATATTCCTTACATTCATGCTTTGTGTACTATTTTGTTTCATTATCCGAGTCACGCGGTCTCGTCCGTAACGAGAGGCCATAACGATAAAACTACGAACGAACCTTTCCGATTGTTCATGAGAGGGATCACGTATGTAAATGACACAGTGGTTTGTCGACTTAAAACTAACATTTCTCTCTTTAAGCATAATGTTTTGAAATGTAATAATGTGATTTGATCCGTTAATTAATTTTCCTTTATTACCACTGAAAAGAAATGTATATACAGGCTCGACCTTAACGTAACATGGTTGTCGTGAATCGTGACCTCAAAGCTGATTATAGTGTAGAAAGTGGATTGTCACAATCCACCATCGATATCACAGACGTACATATAAACGTATTTCCTAATAAGAGATGAATGTTTTTTTTTTTTGGCAAATAGTTATGGGGAAATATACAAGCACTTTTCTCGTCACTATTGAACACTTTTGGGAATCACTGCAGACAAAAGCATTGCTGTCTTCTAAATTTTTCTGGGCTTCATTCCATACTGATGGTCAATTGGAGACAATAGCTTCAATCTTGATATGGTATGCAGTTCATTTATTTAGACGACAATAACAGGTTATTGTGTGGTTTCTGACCGTAAAGAAATCGTCGCACAGGTTGCCGTAGTAACAGAAACCATTTTTCTTCGCCCTCCGAATTTGCCTAGCCCTTCCCCACATATTCTTGAAAGCTTGCTCACTCAGTTTGATGCAAGGTAAAATATGTGAAATTTGTTACAAAACATGAGGGTTTCTTTCTCATTGCGGTAAAGTCTTAATTGTAGCCATTAAATGTAAACTCAAATAAATGATATCTGACTGCTTGACATAGTTTGTTTTGAAAACCGATTTACTGCATATTCAATGAGACTTTTGCATGCTTGACTTAGCAGCAAACATGCTTGTTGTTTTTTATATACGCATAGCTTATATATTTTGCATTGAACTTAGAACAAATTGATAACAAGTGTTTGTCATAATTGATTTCAAAATTATCTGAGGTATACGTGTAATATTAGTTTTGGAAATTCATTTCGAATTAGTGACGAAGGATTAAGTTATGTATTCCCACCATTTCTTTTCAAAATGGCCAAGGAGAAAGTGAAAACAATTTGTCTATATGTTGGGGAGATGACGAATATTTAAGTTTGGATTCAGTGACGCATGTTCATAAAATTGGTCATTCAGGGTTAATTTCTTTAATGCCGATCACAAATTCTCGGATTGATAGGAATGTACTTGTAGCAATATTTTGATGCATGTTTGATCTGGGACTGGGTTTAATTATCAATAATTTTTGTACCCTAATTTTTTGTATTGTTTTTCATCCGTAACTTAATTGATTTATTAAAAATTATTTCTGTAACTTAATTGATTTATTAAAAATTATTTCTGTACAACTGGCTTAATTAGAGAATTTTTAGTCAGTCTATTGGTAGCGGCATTCGTGTCAGGATAGGTATTTTGGAAATTATATTGTGTATACGTTTGCCCCTCTGTGCGTTGAATAATTTACCTTCCTTTTCATCGTTATACACTGTTAAATATGGTAGTGTGCAAAGACAGTATGAATCAGCGTCATATGATATATTTGAATTAAATTTTATGTTGATCCCTTAATAAGTGCCTATTTTGATGGGAGCACCGAAACTACAATGTTAAGTTAATATTAACACCGTTGAAATTTTATCGCGTGAATGATAACTCCCAGGATTTATATAATTGTTGGAAACAATTTTGACAATAGTGTGCACAATTATCAGGAATCTGCATCACATGTTTCGATGCAGTTTATTTGTGTTTATTTCTTATTACATCGCTATTTTATGTCATCTACATACGAACTGACACATTTCTGAAAAAAAAGGTTCCTACGAAGGTCTGAAAACAAAGGTCAATAACGTCAAAGCGAATACATTTCCATACTGGGAAAACAGACCGCGTCAACGAAATCTTAAGGTTACACGTTCGTTGACGTGCATTTTCAAATTTTAGGCATTTTTTTGCCTGCCGCATACTAATTTTTGTCGGTTCCCCCCCCCCCCCGCTGCTGTAATTAAATAACCGTGCATCAATATATGATTGATGAAGCTCATTCAGCTAGACTAGTTCGAGAGCGATTAGAGGCAATATGAAAATATCTTCCACTTCATAACGGCGTTAAACAGCAACTACAAGCGCGTCAACAAACACAAGAAGAATTTGCAGAAGGTGCAGAAGAATTATTTAAACCTATTACAAAAACTACTAAAGGTCTTCTTCCCGCGTTAGAGAAAACCGCTGAAGCAACTGGAAAAATAGCAACGCGAGCCAAGAAAACAAAAACAAAAAATTCTACGAGAACTTCCGGGAGAAATAGCTGCGGCTCAGCCAACTCGAGAAATTCTTGAAGGTATTGACCAAGCTAGTGCTGAAATAGGTGAAATAAAGAAACGTATACCAGAACAAGAACAAGAAACAGAACCAGAACAGGCAAGAGCCAGAATTAATGTGAGTGATAAATTTACCGAAGAAAGTATTGAAAAGATTAAAAAACTTGACAGAGAAAAATTACCTATATTTGCCGCCTTAAGTTTTGATCAGCGAAAAAGGATTTTGAAACCCGAGTACTCTGATGATGTTGTAGGTCGTGAAGCTTGGTACAAATGGATATTTCGTGTATACTACGAAGTTGATCAGGCCCAATATAGTGATACAAGATATATTATATTTAGTAATGGAATAGATAAATATTTTTCAGAATTACAACAACAACAAAAACAACCACAACTACAACCACAACAACAATAACAAAAACAACCACAACAACAACAACAAAAACAACCACAACAACAAAAACGACAACAACCACAACCACAACAAAGAAGTGCAGCCAGTCCAGTATCCGAGAGGGAAGAATGGCAGGATGCCCCCAGCGCAACTGGAAGTGGTATTGCTACTCAAGGAAGTGGTCTTATTACTCCATGTCCCAATAATGTCCTTGCTGACGTGGACAGATAAGAAATTTTAATCGGTGGAAAACGAGCTGGTAATAATTCTCCAGAAATTATTAATGAAGCAGCTGATATTTGTCAACGATTATTTACAGGTGGTATCATGGATATTAACGTGTATCGGTCCCTCATCGATGAAATTATCGACGATTACTACAGCGATTAAGCAGATATAATTACTATAATCAGATGATCATACATAATAATCACCGTAAGCCGATCATGGTCAGGGTGATAAATTCGAGATTACCTATATATAAAACATTCTACGGAGATGGACTCGGGGATATTGTTCAGGGTTTATTTAGAAGGATAGCCCCAAAAGCAATTCCGATTGCAAGGCAACTAGGAATGAAAGCTATTGACCATGTTCGTGAAAAAGGTATTGGTGCTGTTGGTGATGTTGCCGGTAAAGCATTCTCTGCAATCAAAGATAGACTAGCACGATTAATACGACGAAAACCTCAGCCACCAGTAAAATTACCCAACACTGAAGTAATGCCTGCAAACGTTAGTAAAATAATAAATCAAGCTGCAAATCAAAAATTAGCGTCATTGGTTGGTGAAAAAGAAAAAAATATAACTGCAAGTTTGATAGCAGGAAGTGGTCTTCGTGTTAGACGAACGCGATAATAATAAAGATGTTCAAACGTATGCCTGATCCCGCATTCGACATGGACGCACCAGTTCTCAAAGATGAATCTGTACGTGATTATCAGCATTATTCTTATGACGCACGTGTACCTGAAGAACGTGGAAGAATCGAATTACAAGTTCAGGATACAAGCAGATATTTCTTACCTGCTGAGGCATTCATCGAAATAGAAGGTAGATTACTAAAACTAGATAATACAGATTACGGAATTGGTGATCGAGTTGGTTTTGTCAACAATGGTATTATGGCGTTATTCAAAAGTGCCGCATACATGATTGATGGACGAGAGATTGAGATTTGTCATAACGACATTGACGTTGCCACAACGATACTTGGTCTTCCAAGATACAGCGATGATTACTCAAGATCAGCTGGTCAATCAATGATGTTTGTCAAAGACATAACTGATCATCCAGAAAACAGAAATGTAACACTAAATGCAGCTGGGGACACAGTTGTATCAATGAATGAAAATTTCAACTTGGGATTCGCATCACGCCGAGCAATGCTGGGCAACGATGAAAGATTTTCATGTGCGATTCCGTTGTCACACATCTTTGGATTCTGCAGAAATGTTAGAAATGTTATTTTTGGAGCCAAGCACACAATTGTACTCGTACGAAAAAATGCCGACGATGATGCAATATGGTACGCTGAAGGAGCTAATGATGCTGCAACTAGAGCACTTCATGGAAAAGTTACACTGACAAAACTCTCATTGTGGATGCCAGTATTGACATCAGCAATAGCTGAAGAATAAAGGTTACTTTCTTTTATGGACAGCGGCGGCAAATCAACATTGTCATGGCTAACAATGACCACAGATTCTATCCAGAGTAACATTAATGGTTTATTCACATGGCAAATAGCATCACAGCAAGGTGTCTCTGCACCGTGACATATATTTATTGCTTTTCAAGATGTTACGCGAGTAAATTCACAAACACAAAGTATAATGATATTTGACAAACTCGGTGTTTCCGAAGTTTCTTTGAGGATAAACGGACATCAAGAACCAGCCGAGGATATTTTGTTAAATTTTGAACAAAACAGCGTTGCACGTGCGTATCATCGTCTGATGACGTTCACGGGGCGTGATCAAAATGTTGATACTGGTTTTCAAATATCACAGCTAGATTTTACAACGCTGTACACGATTTATTACTTTTCGCTGGAACATTTGGATTTGTTTAGACAGTCCGTCGTTGACACACATTTTCGAGCTCGTGTGACGCGAGGAGATATTTGCTAATTACAGAGCAATCGCCGTTATACTCAGCGGTAAGACGATGCTACTTGAAGGTGTTAGTGGACGAATGAGAGTTATTGATGCGCCAGTAGAAAATATGCAAGCGCTGATTTAAATCAGTATTTAGAAGTCAGAAATATATCATAAATGTCATATCATCGTGTTAGTGTCAGTCTGACCTAGTCAGATTAAAAAACTTCAGTCAATATCAGCGAAGCAATGTGGAACAAAAATATCATTGAAACAAGAACAAATCGCAGGTGGTTCAAATAAACTATCGCTGACAGAACGCCAGCTCAAGCGTTTCAATGAAGCTAAACAATCAAAGAAAGGTATAAAAGGAAATATTTCTGCGTGTGCCATCAGCAACATCGTTAAAACCGGTGGTATATTTCCACTTCTTGCAGCTATCCCAGCGTTAACAGCCGCTGAATCCCCAGCTGTTGCAAAACCAGCTGCGTTAGGTGCAGTTGGAACTGCTGCTGCAATGGCATTAAAGAAAGCAACAGGAAAAGGAATCAAAAACAAAAATAAAAAAAAAAAAAAAGAAACAAGGAAAGGGTCTGAGACTACCAGGAACTCGATACGGGAGTGGATTAAGAATTCCAGGGACTCGTTAATTTTCCCGATGTCTAATTTTGATTTACTTGATGCTGCTACGCGATTAAATATAAAAAATTTCAGAGGTGCTTTTATGCGTGATCAATTACCGAAAAATCCAAATCTGATTCAAACTGGTATTATTAATCTCGATAAAAGCTCTGGTCGTGGTACTCATTGGGTTGCGTACGCGATTGATCCACGTGGTATTGTTTATTTCGATTCGTATGGGTTGGCGCCACCAAAAGAATTTTTAAAATACGCAGGCCGCTTGCGGTCCAACACAGAACAAAGTACTGCGCTTCCAAGTATTCGAATCTGGTATTCAACGCTACCAACACAAAAAATAACCGACCCGCCGATATGTGGCCGTGAAGCACTGGCAGTACTTGATGCCATATCAAGATCAGCGAAACCACCTCATAAAACTGTACACGAATACACGAGTGCACGTGTACACGCATTTTGAATAATCGCTAATCATATAATGGTGGATATTTACGGAAGATCATCTAAAACCAAAACCCAACAAGCACCATCCGAAGACTTACTCAAGCGAGTAACAAGGCAGATCAATGATGAATTATCTGACCTGCTCAATCTTTCCAACGTTGATCCAAACGAACTTGTTGTATTTCAAAACCGTGAAGGAAAATTGAAGGCGAGTAATATTTCAATCAACGATATCATCATTCGTAATCGATCATCGCGAGAAGGTCTTGTTGCTGTATATGACAAAGAGGGTAAACTTGTTCCTAGTGTTGTTACTTCGTCGTCGATCCGAGATAGCATAAGTGAACGATTGTTAAAAACCGGCGATGTAATGAACGGCGTCATTAACATAAACAACAATAAATTTACCAACTTTGGACAACCAACAGATAATTTCGACGCTGCAACAAAAAAATACGTCGACGAGAACAACGTTCCGATGACAGTTTCGTTGTCGACGATCAATGATGGAATGACCGCATTTAGAACTGAATTTTTTAATCATGTCCAACTGTTTTTGAATTTTGGCAGAAACTTAAACAGAACCACCAATGATTACTTTGGAAGTCCACCAACCGTTGATATTAAACTCGCCGACGTTAACACGAAACTCAACGATATTGTCAGTGGAATTCCTAATATCGTTCAAAAAACTAATCTCGTTAAAATTCCACACGCGACGATCAACAATATCGTGTACACAGGATCATCAGGACCATCAACATGGACACCGAGCGATAACACTATCAAACGTACCGCGGAGGTCACTGGCGTGTACAGGCTGTCCGTATTTAGTTCTGCAAAATTTAGGATATTTACTACATTTCCATGGCGTCATTCTACCGATAATTTTTCTGGAACTGTATCTGTTATATTAAATAAAGATACCGAATAAACATTTATACTGGAACCATCCGATAAGAAAATAACCACAGCGTCGTACTGGTGGTGTCTGGAATTTGTAGCTGAAACATCTCCGTTGTTTTAGACAACGACTAACAGTATAATGATCGATGTTCAGCGATACAGATACGATCAAGTAACAACATGGCAACGTAAACTGAAAACCATCATCGATGATTACACAGCAGCGATACTGAAATATCGTTAACGTGCGGTTGTCATTGATGTAATCGTTTATTCGGCTTCCGGGATTGTTGCTGGAACCGGCGTAATATTATCAACGTTGACGATGACAACGCCGATCGTTTTAACGATTATTGTTTCATCCGCAACAACTATCGCGGGTATTTTTAATATTATCGCGAAAAAGATAAATACGTGCACAAATGAAAAATTTAAGGAGTACACGACGAAAGCGCATATTGCAACAACCGCGTATTCTAAATTATTGTCGATGATTTTTTCGTCGCTCAACGATGGAATAATCATCGATGAAGAATTTAATATTTGCGCGAAGATCTACAATGAAGTATTTGACGATGGTGACAAAGTTACTAGTGACGAAAAATCAGGGATTTAGAATAATGAAGTATAAATAATGACAACGTTCTATCAGCGATCGCAACAATTACTGCAACAGATCGTCGTTAACACTGCTCCGGTTACAACTACAATGATATCAGCGAGTTCAACTAATCATGAATTCAGTATTAAATTTCCAACTGCGTTACCAGCAAGCGAAATAGCATTAGCGCAATTACGAGTTTATTATAGTTGGCCAAATATTAGGTCAAAATCATTCGGTGGACTACAACCAAATAATTCTTTAGTATTTGCAAATAAAAATAAACCCGATGGAACTCCTGATTGGCAAGTTGTCAGTATACCCACTGGCAATTATCAGATAGAACAGATCAACGAGGAATTCCAGTGCAGGATTAAATCCATCACAGGAAAAGAATCAAAGATAGCTATTACCGTCCATGAACCAACGCTATCATCTGCCATCGAAATATTATCGCCGGATTACGCCGTTGACATTTATTAGTCTTCGATTAGGACTGTGTTAGGATGGCCTGAAGTCCCACCGGTTTATTCTGTTGCAGCAGAACCACGCATAGAAGAGTTTTTGACACCTGATCGAAAATTTATGAAAACTCCAAGTTATCGAGATTGTAACCCGTGGAACATTGATAAATTTTTTACTGATGGACAAGAAACAATTCCCAATCTGAGATTGATAAGCCCCTTCGTAGCCCCTGGAATTCAAGTTATTACATTACCGAATATAAAAATCGAATTCGATCGAATATTTACCAACCTTAAAAATTTAATCGCTGATTTGATACAATAATACAGCGAGAACATAAAAAGGAACATCATAGAATCAATCCAGCATCTGAATCAAATATTTTTTTATATTGAATACTCTAAACACGTTTTAGTAAAAAATTACCAAAAATTTGAACCCAAAAATTGGAATCTGGCGTTAAAGAGTACGAAGACATCTACAATAAAAAACTCGGGGAATTAAAACAATCAGTAATCGATCTAATCACAAATAGTTTTCCAAAAATTCTTGAATCATGGAGAAAAATAATTCCACAACTAAGCACCTTAAAATACAACAACAATCCATATGGCGAAGGTCGTCATGTTTCGCCGGGCATCGTCAACATTACTTCAACGATCGCGGTCAATCTAGTATGTGATGTCATCGACGGTAGTTATCAAGTTGACGCTGAAAAATCCAATCAGGCCCAGCAAGGATACATTCTGTATTCGTTTACACCTCAAGTACCCCCAGGCTATTTGATTGTATCAGAACCAATCAACGTTGTTTATCTAAAATGTCATAATCGTCGTTTATCGCGGATAAATTTCAAACTTACTGACCAGACTGGCCACTTGCTGGACCTTAGGTCGGAAACGTTGGGTATAAATCTGTATGTGAGATCATAGAACTTACGTTCATAGAGCGTCATCGCTGTAACATAGTTACTGAAAACACCAAGCAAAAAAAAAATGTACCCCTTGACTGTCAGGGACAAAGTATGTTTTTACTCCGTGGTTATTATCCTTAACATGAATTATCCCTCTTGTTTGCCTGGCACAACGTTACAGGTTTCGTTGTCAACGTCACTGCAGTCACTTTCACTATGATTAGAGTCACACTCGGTGTTATCTTTCGCCAGTAACTCTTCCGTCATCGGCATAATATCTCTCAATTGTTTTACGCGGGCGTGTACAATTCTTTCGTTTCGTATTCGTGAGATAATTCTGACGTAACCTTTTCGATTGAACGTGAAAGGGGAACAAATAATTTCACCTGCGTGTCTGTAATTGCTGCCAACGACTGTAACATCGCCTGCTGGATCAACTTTATGAATCTATAATCGGAGGGCAGCGTATACCTATTTTCGGATTTTCGAAATTGTAATGTTTCAAAATCACTCATAATTTTTTCAGGATCAAGTTCGTCAGATATTTGTATACCGTCGCGTTGTAATTGCTTAACGGCGACAATAATAGCATCAATATTTTCATGATTCATTATATGATAAGTATTTGTTTAAATAAAAATATATTTCTGAATAAAAGTAAAAAAATATTTTTGAATACAAATAAAAGTATAAACCATAACGTTTTGGACACGTTGACGTTGTCAACGCGGGAAACTTTAACTGAGTTATGTATACTGGAACGTGATTATTTGTTTGAATTTCTTTGAATACGCTGATCTTCTTGAATTATTTGCAACAAAACTTATTGGAGCACGGCAAATGTCAAAATATTTACCAGCCGCATTCATCGATGGGAAAATTATTTCTTCACCTGTCTCTGTATTTGTGGACATGACCGACCTCTTTTCAAACATTTTATATCTCCCAGTATTACCTGATATACAATTCTGACTTTGTGTAACAATTTGTATATTTCCTAAAGAGTATTTTTCGTGTCTGAATTAATGTGATCGATCACAAATCCATCTTTGATCTGGCCATGAAAACACTCGAATACAAATCTATGTGAATGATAATGTTTATTTCCTTTTGTATTAAACATAAGATACCCAGTATTACTAACCTAACCAACTGGATTTTTCCGTTGACAATTCTTGATGATACCATTTCTGGATGCTTCATAATTCTTGATGATGGGATGTTTCACAAATTCATTTTGTTCCATTTATATACTAATATTATTTGTCTAAATGATTATTTTGAAACCAACCGAGATAGTCATCGGCGGTTTTTAACGGGGATTCATTATTATATTTTTTATCATAATATCGTTTCAGCTCTCTGTATCTTTTACCACCGCAACGCACAGATAACTGGGTTTTTCCTCGTACACCAACACCGCATCGTAAACACGGTGTTGGTCCTAGACTTCCACGTCGAAAACTTTGCATATGTTGACCACAGAATTCATTTACGCATGATTTATTACAAGGAAGAGAAAATCCTATAATTAACCACTTGCAATGATTCTTTGCTTGTATCATTATACGTATAATTAAAGTTTAATTATACATATATTTGTCTTAATTATAGCATGGAGGAATTTGAGAGATTATCCGCAATTAAACCTTCCAGAGCAAGATTAGATCTTGACAAACTCAGTGACTTCGCTCCTGACTATGTCAGGAAGAAATCTATGTTTAGTTTTTCGATGCAAGATCTAGCTTTGATAAATAGCGATATAACCGATCGTATCCATGAAGCCAAAAAACAATTTCGCGACGATGGTGCGGCTCATGTGTGGTCGACATTTAGAATCAGAGATACCGTCGATGCTACAATGAATGATTCGCGCGCGAGGGAAATTATTAACTGTCTTGATAATCAACGATATAACATTCTGATCAAATTTATCACGCAGTCAGACGACGACGTTTGGATTATCCTTGACAAACGTGACCCTGTACGCGTACATACTGGAAATAACGTTGTCACGTTAAATAAAAATTCCAAACCAGGAATATTGACCGGTATTGATAAACCGTATTATGAACTAGAGTATCCTGTAACCGGGGATGTTTATGCGTTGTATCCGATAAATAATAAACCTAACGTTGCAGATCTCAAACCGATGAAATTCTCTCGATTAAACTGTGTGGCTGAGCGGGTTATTGAACATTTCTCAACAGCGGTACGTGGAAACGTTTTGACAGATCTAAGACGTAAAAAATAACCACGTGGGTGGAAACAGTTAAAGATACCGGAGCGTCTATCAGCGATGTTGCTGAGTTAGAAAAGAAATTAAAATTTCCAATAACAGTAAAGATGTTAACTGGAGAGATTTTGTATGCGTCGAAATGTACATCGAGAGGAGTACCAATAACGATCATTGATCATAACGCACACGCATGGACGTCCACGGTAACAATATTTCCACGAGACAGAACAGTTAAATTTTACAGCGGCGTTATATTTGACGTTATCGGTAAATTAGTAAAGAGTGACCCTGTGTCAGTGTGATTATTTAAGAGTTCAGATGAAGAAAATTATGATCAGTTTATAAAGCCTAATGGAGAAAATTATCGTACCGAATCTCTCCACGAGGAAATGAAAAATCTTGCTCGGAAATACGCAGACGATGTCGGTGATGAAATCACTGTCGAACAATTACTAAATAATTGTTTTACAGTTCCTTCAGTTGCTGCCCACGCTGCTCAGGAGAAAAATTCATGGAAACCGACACGATTGGAATTTCTTGAAAACATCCAGCGCAGTTGTGTCGAATACAGACACGGCGGATTGTGGAATACTCGATACGATCTCAGCGATATTATATCGGTTGATATGGTGGCGTGTTATCCTGGAAGTTTTCTCGGGTACGGAGAATGTTCTGAGTATTTTAAACGATTCGGACATCCCACACACGAGATGACCAGAGTTGCGATAAGTGGACCTCTGCCAGATTTTGATTTGACTGGATTTGCTTGTATAGAGTCATTTGAGTTTGCGAAAAATCTCCATCCGATTGTTTATGCTTGGTTTGGCGGTCATTTCTCGGAAAATTATTGGGTTCCGATGGTTTTATTACGATATATGCTTGATGCTGAAATTTTAACGTGGTTTAAAGTAACCGAAGCCATTATATCGTATCGTTCACAGAAACAAATTTGGTTGCCAGAACCAGATAAGTTTGATGTAGAAAGCGATGTCAGGGAGAAATTTCCTGACCTTGGCGAAGAAGAAATTACTGAATTTATCAGTAAGGTATCCGCGTACAGAAAAGAAGGTAGTAAAAAAACAGCGAAAGATCTTGGTAGGAAAATAATTGATAAGTTTACTCAGGGTGGTGCGTGTGATCATAAACGAACGTGTAATAGATTAATTATGGATGATGCTGAACTCGATTTTATAATCGCTGACACAACGGAAAAAAACACATTTATAAGTCGGAGTGATGCTTGACTCGCAGACGGGTCACAATTAGGTACAATCGTGAGTTATACTGATGGTTAGTCGCCGCAGTTTACTCATTTAAGATCCTCCATGCTCGCGTACGTTTCCATAAATTTATTATCGATGATAAGCAGGTTTCTTCGTTACGCTGTTAGAGTTGCTACGGATTCATTAAATAAAAAACACCTAGACGAGCTAAAACCGTTACTCGGTGGTGACTACGTCACTGGCGAATGGGGATCATGGAGAATAAAATGCGAAAACATACTTGACTATTCCGAATCCGCAGACGTTAAAATCGCGGAGACATATTACAGCAATGATAATCAAGTACTAGCATCGACAGCTCCATCTGTGTTTGATCCTGTGGCCAGACATAAAACCATGTATCTTAACGGGTGTGGAGGTTCTGGAAAAACAACACGTGTTATTGAATTATCTTGCCGTAACGATGCGGGTTCAGATATGATTGTGCTGACACATACACATAGACTAGCCAGAGAAATAAAACAACGAGAAGTAAAATCACAGACGTATCATAGTTTTTTCAGATGGTCCGGGGATACGTGGACTCCAGCGCAGAAGGGTGAGAAATATGTACCGGAATTATCATCTGGGATGACATTTGTACGGTGTCGCTGGAAACATTAAAAATGTTCCTTGATTGGCTGTTACTGAAAAATACTGCTGTAATAATGTGCGGCGATCATGGTCAACCACCACCCTTTGCTGGACAGTCTCCACACGAATGGTTAAAAACGTTTGTGGATTACTATGAGAAGATAACTGACGATCATAGAGCTATTGATGAACCCCTGAAAGAATTTAAAACATTACTCAGACTACAGCCAGACAGAATACAATGTGAGATAGCGCGTGAGGTAATTTCGGAAACTTCTGTGAACAATTTTTGGAATTTATGGAGACCAAATGGTTTGATAGTTGCAAGTAGAAAGATAGTTCGTGATGAATTACAGGAGAAATTATTTTTGT
Organism: Megalonaias nervosa; assembly: GCA_016617855.1. Classification (NCBI taxonomy): domain Eukaryota; kingdom Metazoa; phylum Mollusca; class Bivalvia; order Unionida; family Unionidae; genus Megalonaias; species Megalonaias nervosa. The sequence continues at coordinate 22,477 of JAECUM010031695.1, forward strand.
TACATAAAAAAAAAATTTCAAATCTACCTGTACCATTGTGTTATCGCCCTGCTGATACTCGACGACAGAATATTGAAGCTGATATTCCGGGGGGAGGGGGGAGAAACAAAATCTTGTATTGAATGATATTGCTTTAGTTGATATTCATGTTGGTGAGAACGCGTTAACAATGGACAGATCACCGTGGAAATTAGGATACGCTATAACGATTCACTATTTCTGATACAAATATCTGGATTATCGATGATAGAATCGAGTGATCAAATTTAGTTTATCTCGCAGTATCTCGAGTCAGAAGAATATCTCAACTGCACAGGGTTATTATGAATTTACAGAAAATAATAATCAAACTGCTAGCGACGACAACGAAGGTGTTGGAGTAAAAAGAAAACACTAAAACAACGACAGAATAATCATTGTGCAAGTTGTAATTGTGATATGCTGTGGAAGTATTCGAATAATAATCCAAGACAATTTACCGTAGACAGAATTAATAGTAGTCTTGGTCTCACATGCGAAAATGTGATGCTCACCTGTCTTGAGTGTAATCGACGTCGGGGCGCTGGACGCCCTGGTGCCAGTTTACAAATGTGAACGCAGTGGTAATTGTGTATCCGTAGGAATTACTTGTAATTGTTCTCGTACAAATCCACGCTGAGGAGCAGTCGAATCCAGTCTGTAGATTGCAGGTCTGCCCGTGGATCTAACCACGCTAGAAATTTTATGTGTAGTCACACTCCAGATAGGATCAGTTGCTCTTTTTTTACTCCCTTCAAGTTCACCAAGTTCATATAAATATCTTACAGTCACATTACCCAGTACTGGTTGAGAGAGAGAATCGTGTCGTTGCGTGACATTATCAGGTGGTATGTGTTTCTTTGTAACTGCATTAATTGGTTTCATAGAAGTTGCACGAGTAATTTCATTATTTAACGCAGCTATCACACTTGGTAATCTTGTAAACCATTCACGAGATCTCTTGTCGCTCTGAATTATTTCCTTTGCATACTGATATCCAAATAGCTGCTCAGCAAGTGTTCGATTAAATCGTTCAACTATTGCCTGATCACGATGAATTGCTGTATGTCCTCGTCTGATTTTAACATTATGTTGCATCATCAGCGATGATACTGTACCAAGAAATTCTTTGCCAGGATCAACTTGTAGCAACTGTGGCCATCGTAGACCACCACGTTGATAAATTCGTTCAAACGCAGATGCAACTTCAGATGATGCTTTAGTTGATAGCGGCTCTGCTTCCTTGTATCTACTTGCAACCTCAACGACAGTTAACGCGTATTTGTATGTGCGCGATTGACGTCTGCCGGTTTTAATAGTGTCGTGGGTAAAAACAGAATGTCTGCTTGATGAATTTTTTCAGGTGGATGTATATAGATTTGCCATATTGCCTGTCGTGCTAACCAGGCTGCAGCAACAGCACGTGAGACTTTTGCTGCTTCAGCGAGTTTACCAATTGCTGCTTTACTGTCCAGTATCCTCTCGGGGAATAATAAACAGATTCCATCACAATAGTTATATAATTAATTACCAGCCCCTAGCATTAGTTTACCCTTCATAGCAGATTTCACTAGAAAACTAGCGAGTTTTTCTCTGAGAGATTTATCCGGTATAGAATTTAACGCATGAATCAATTTCACATCTGCAAGGTGTCTTTATTATAAATCCTTGCCTCGATACGCAACATCATGATGATGACACGCTTGATCAATCTTATTTATTGGATACTCTCCAGGTTTTGGTTGGTCTTGGTTATCGAGCCGAATGTTAAGTCGAGTTCCAGGACCACAATAATTATAGCCTGGTAAGTGTTTTTCTCCGGGATATTTCGCCCATGGAGTTCCTCATAATTTTCCCAACAACGCGGAAATATCACGGCCAGTTTTTGTTTTCGATGAAATAAATCGAAACTTTTTTGTACCACATATTGCACATTTACCTGTTTGTGCGAGTCTTTTATTTTTTGTCGTTGTTGCAGTCAATTTAATAGTAGGGGTGGTTGCCCTGCATCGAACACAATATAAACTCATATTATTTATCATATGGATATAATTGACTTTTCAGCGACAAAAAAAAAACAAAAGCCAGTCAAGCATCACCCAGCACTACCAAATTCAGTCAGAATGATCATCATAGGTCCGTCTGGATCAGGCAAAACCCAATTATTGCTTAATTTGATAATGCGATGGTTGAAGTGGGATAGGTTATACTTGGTAGCGCCATCTGCAGATGACCAACGATGTTACGATGTTCTCAAGGATTTTAACGAGAGCGCTAAATCAATTGATGAAAACGGTGACGTTGTCGACGTTATTGATTTTATCACCGATGTGAATGAAGCACCGTCCGTGGATGATCTCGACGGAAGTGTTAATAATTTGGTAGTGTACGATGATGTGATGTTGGATAAACAATCCAATCCTGCCAGGATATTTTCCCGAGGCAGGCATAAAAACACAGACGTGATTTATGTCACCCAGCGGTATACACAAATACCAAAAGTGATCAGGGACAACTGTAATATTTTAGTTGTGTTTAACGGAGTTGATACACATACACTATGAAATATTCATCAAACTTGGTGTTCCAGAGACATGGGCATGATTAAATTTAAGAATTTATTTGCGTCAGCACAAGCTACCCCCTTTGGTTTTATAACCATAAATTTACATGATCCTACGTCGAGGTATCGTATAGGTATCGATAAAATTTTTGGTCCTTGATGCTAAATAACTCCGTCAGGTAAACGATAGAGTAGTTAAGCAGTTATTTCCCCCTCGACGTTGTCAAGGACTAAGTCAAGCATATAGCGTAACCTATATTTTAACTGCGCAGATGAATACGTATACATAAATGCCTTAGATCGTGTGCATACACATTTACCGGAGTAATTGTATCTGTGTTTAGAAAAAATACCTATGAAAAAGTACTAGAAGTCTCAGCCGTGACACAGTGAATGACCTGCGTATCGCCTGGCATAGATTGCAAACTGCATTTATGCCTGTCATTTCATTTCATGTACTGTTATTTTCGGGACTGTAGTAACGCAAAAATATGTAATATTGTTGTGAACTTCGCGAATCCGCTGAGTATATACTAATCACGCATAGGTAACTATATGATTATTTTTTAAACGTATATTTATAACTGAATCTCATGGTCCAGTTGGTAACGCTTCTGACTCTCGTACTCAAGGCCTTGAGTTCGAATCCCATGACTGACATTGTCGATGGTTTGGCCCTGGGATGCCAATTTCTTAATAATTGGGGGTCCGTGACCCATTCGCTCGAAATTCAACAGAAAAAAAACACTCTCCCACCATGTCACCACGTGGTCGGTGCACTTTTGCACTCCCCGGGGTTGACTGGGGGGGGGGGGAGTGTGTAAAATCTGTTGAATGTAGAGAAGTCCCCCGTTGTGTATGTACTTTCCTTAGAGATAAGTTCTTAGAGATAAGTTTATGTGTATGTACTGTCCCTTAGGATAAGTTTATGTGTATGTGCTGTCTTAGGATAAGTTTATGTGTATGTACTGTCCTTAGGATAAGTTTATGTGTATGTACTGTTCCTTAGGATAAGTTAGAATTAAGATTACATGTAACTGTGCCGTCTTTGTATATAATGGCTGTAAATACGCTGCTGTAAATACGCTTCTATAAGATTACATGTAACTGTGCCGTCTTGATATATAATTGCTGTAAATACGCTGCTGTAATTAAGATTATGTGTTGTGCTGTCCCCTAGAGATAAGTTTATGTGTATGTGTATGTGCTGTCCGGATCACCCTCTGGACCTTCTAGGATGTTGTTTGGCAACCTAGGGGTTCACATGGGGGTGATTTGTGTTTCGTCTAATTTCGAATATCCTCTGGACCTTCTAGGATGTTGTTTGGCAACCTAGGAGTTCACATGGGGATTATTTCGAATGCCCCTGAGCCTGCTAGGATGTCCGTTTGACAACCTAGGGGCTCACATGGGGTTGTGATGTGATTATATGTTTTGTAAATATTTTTTTTTCTTCAGATTTCAGAAATATATTATATATTCAGAAATAATTATTTATTCAGAAACACAGAGCAGCAGAGATGGTGCGACCACGCGTGCGTGACTACGCGTAAACGAGTCGCATAAAAATTTAAAAAATACACGTCAATGACGAGTAACCCTCGACGCGGTCTCCGACGAACGAAATGTATTCGGTTTAGCGTTATTGACTTTATTTTCAGCCTTTCAGTCTCTACAAAAATGGTCTGTTCACCCTCTCTGTGGTTTGTTTATTGACCTTGTATTTCAGCCTTTGTATGAACCTTTATTTTGAGAAAATAACTGACAACCAATTAGAGTCTGCCCAGCCTCTCTGCTACTCTTTGGAATGCACACTAATATCTGGGTTACATTTAGAGGACAACACATGTTTAGGTGGCGACTGTATTGCACAATTTGTGAATACCTGGGGTCACGTATCTCAAACTACGAGTGAGTTCCTTAATATTAGACATGAGTGGATTATTCAGTGTAATCGTAACACATGCTAACATGTATTACTGTGTTTACAGTACATTGCACAAAATACATTAGTTCGTAACTCTTTGTTTTGGAACGGAGAATATTAAAAGTGGTGCAGATTATTCATATGTTTAACCAATGCATATATCGCGAGAACCGCGTAAGTAAACATTAAGAAAAGAGTGAAGACAACAAGCTTTGTAAAATTTAACAAAATAATTTATTTCCCTTGAAAAACAAGATAAAAATAAGAAACAGAACTTACGTTTTACGAATGAAATCCAAAAATTAATCCAAGAATTAAAAAATATAAGTCCTATCAATAAAAGTCCTAAGTGAATCACATTTCGAATCCCGATGAAATTCAAGATGGAAGGCAATGACGTCTTCGATAGTCAGATTTGTCCTGATGTGTCAACAGTTCTTTGTTGAATCACAAAGAATAATATTCCAGTTTGGAATTCCGAATAATTTTCAATACATGTCTTTGTCCAAGAATCAATTTAGGAGCACTTGTATTCCAGGGTAAATAAATTACTAATTCCAAAAAATAAAAGTTCAACTCAAACTGGTCACAACAAAACACCTTTGAGCTTCAAAGGTTTAAAGCACAACTGGCTATTTCTTCTTATAACATTGAGTTATAAGACTAACTAAAACGCAAAACAGATTCCCGTATGTGGGTCACGTGGTCATCTTACCAGAACAACGTAGAAACATTTACATGCCGATTGTCACGTATTCTAGGTATGGCCTTAGCTAAAGTCAATGATTCTTACTCTGGGATAAAAAGAATTAAGAAAAAGTTGTTTACTAGAACTCTATCTGATTTCTGAATCAAGGTCAGCAATTAGATACAATGTTTCTACTACTGGCTGTTTATCAGGTCAAACATAACTGAATTGAATTTCTAAAAAATATCAAATCCAGTAGACAAAATTATCATTACAATAACATGTAATGGAATAAAATAAAATTTTAAAAAAATTAAACTAACAAACAAGTAATTAAATTACATATACATAACACAATGACGTAATAATAGATGGTCACATAAAGCGTACGCTGTGACTTATTATGAAAAAACTTGTACCGTTGACGAAAATGACGCGCGCAAAAAGCAAGATCCACTTTTCAAGTAGTTCCCGACGGAACATTCGTAGCAATGACAGAAGCTTATAATATTATTATTTAATTATTTCAGTTATTTACCCAGCAAAATTATGAGAAGTAACAATGCCACATTTTGCAGATAATTTGCCCCAGGTGTGTACTAAATGTATGTAATTTATATATGTAATAAATGTATGCAATTTGGCAATGTCGTACTATCAATTCTGATTGAGAACAGCATCGGCTGCACTTGTCCAATGTCAGCAAGTAAACTCTCCGGCTACTTTATAAGCGAAGACCGTTTCAGATTTAATCATCAATAACCATGAATGATCCCAACTCTCGACAAAACAACTATGTGAAAAATAATAAAATGGCTATGCATGTATATTTGCTGGCTGTTGTTTATGTACTATCACTATTTTAGGACATACTATGAGCTTTAGAGTAGGAATGTGACTGAAATGAGCTTGAACCTTACAGAAGTAGTCTCTTCGATCAGGAATGCAACGTTTTGGAAAATCCTGTTGTTATGTATATTTAATTTAATTGTTTGTTTTACATGTTTTTATTTCATTACATGTTATTGTAATGTAACATTGTTTTCCATACTTGACCTTTCCAAAATTGAGTTCATTTCTGCTTGACCTGATTGACTTTTTTATTTCATTATGAAAACAACTAATAATAGCTTCATTATTCTCTATGTGTATGAGATTATTAACATAATTATTATTCAAGTAAACAAGAAGTAAATACGTTGATTTGGGTCAGGGTTTTGGAGAGTCCTAATTGAATTTTGTAGGATATTGTGTTGTAAATAAACAAGGCTTATTAGATCATTCTAGAAGGTTATTTTCCATTGGATAATGGTTGTTTTTAGAAAATGCTAATTGTGACCTGAGGTCAAGCTGAGAACCATATTATCTTGTGCCTATAAGGATTTTACCAGTCATGCTTTAACACCTAGCACTTTAAGTTGCATTATGGTGTGACCAGTTTAGGCAGAATTTTATTTTCTTCAAATTATTGAATTCAAGTGATTATTTTCTCTGGAAATACAAACGTGCTTTAATAAAATTCTTGGATAAAGACATTCATTAGAATTTATACTGAATTCAAACCTGGAATAATATTTCTGTGATTCAACAAGAGACTGTTGACAGATCAGCACTTCGCAAGCCATAACAGACACGTCATCGCCTTCAATTTTAAATCTCATCGGGACTTGAACTGAGTTTTATTCAGGACTTTTTATTACTAGGACTTGTGTCTTTAATTCTTGGATTATTTTTGGATTTAATTCGCAATACCGTAAGTTCTTTTTTCTCATTTTTCACTTTGTATTCTAGGGAAATAAATTATTTGTTAAATTTTACAAAGCTTGTTGTCTTCACCCTTTTTCTGTTATTTATTTTAAGAGCATAGGCTCGTAACACTCTATTTGTTTTAGCTGGATAATAAACAGATTAAACAAAGATCAATTTCACATCTGTGAGGAAAAATAAAATGTAAATTTCGAGTAACGAAGGCAGATGCACATGGAATACAAATGGATGGTACTACTCTATACCCACTAAAGGAACCGTTTGGAAAGAGACCTTACAACACCAAAACAATGTTTGTTTAATAACATCCAAGCTCAATTTTTGAAGTATCATCTTCAGATTTATCACCTAAAAGAAGCAGAGGATGAACACTTCTATGAAGCTAGATATCGTCACTATTTTTCATTCAGTAGTTTTTTTTTTTTTTTAAACATTCTGAATTTTATTGCATACAACTTTGGTTGATAGATACGCCACTTTCAGCCATTTCAATAAAGTTAGGATCAAACTTATTCGACCATGTCAAAAAGTGAGCCTCTTTTGATAAATGTCTTGTTCTGG
>JAECUM010031695.1:35000-42848 GCA_016617855.1 Megalonaias nervosa
CCAGAGGAAATTCGTTTGAGGAATATTAAAACTAAAACCATTGCAAAAGCATTGACAAAGTTTTCTACTTAATTTGGCCTTCCCAAATTTGACCAATCTGATCAAGGATCAACAAAAATTTGTCTGAAATTTTCCAGCAAGTTATGCACGAATTAAGCATCCAGCAATTCAAGTCTTCTGTCTATTACCCTGAAGGTTAAGGGTCTTTATAATATATAAAATATAATTCGGTCTTATTGTTTTGATACTGGAAAAGATTGGTATGAAAGTAATCGTTTACTGTTATTTGCTGATAGGGAATCAGTTCAAGAATCTTTAGGATTTAGTCCCTTTGAACTTGGTTTTGAACGTAGTCTCCATGAACAAATGAAGTTAGTAAAAGAGAAACTTCTTTCAAATGAAGATTCAGAAATTAATCTTCTCGAATGTTTCTAATTTTAAAAATAAGTTTTGAAAGGCTTGTGAAGTTGCAAGAACTAATCTGCACTCTCTTCAGTCAAAAACGAAATTAAGGTATGACAAAAACACACAAAGGAGTCTTTAGCCTGATGATAGAGTTCTAGCTTTCTTGCCATTACCTCAAAATCCTCTTCATGCCATGTACTATGATCAATTAGTGAGGATTTAAGCAATAGAATGCATCGGACCTAATTGTCTTTAGTGTAAATAATCTTCGGAATTCAGAAATTATGAATAAACTGGAACAGAAAGTTTCACATTTGCAGCAACAGGAAAAGAATGAACTAAAACAGCTATTACTTAAATATGTACATGTTTCCAGACGTTCCAACACGAATAAATAAAATCACCATAACATTGAACTCGTAAATCTCACACCTTTGAAACTGCATCCGTACAGGATGAACCATCTCAAACAAGAATGTTGGAAAACAGAAATTCATTATTTGCTGGAGAATGATTTCTTAGGAACAAGTAAAAGGGACTGGAATTCACCAGACATTCTTGTACCGAAACCAAATAACACTTTCGCATGTGCACTGACTATAGAAAAGTTAATAGTGTGACCAAAACAGATTCATTTCCACTGCCAAGAATCGACGACTGCATTAATAAAATTGGAAAAGCAAACTATGTCACCAAAAGTTACCTTTTGAAAGGAATCAGGCAAATTCCACTGACGGAAATGGCAGATGAACTTTCGGTATTCGTAATTCCAGATGGACGTTATCAATAAAAAAAGTAATGCCGTTTAGAATGAAAAGTTCGCCTTGCAATTTCAATCGTTTAATGAACATGATTAATGTTGGTCTAGATAATTTTGAAATTACATCGATGATGTCATCACCTAAAATAACACTTGGAAAGATCACTTGGAGACGATTCGAGAATTGGTTATTAGATTCAGTGATGCCAATTTGAAAATTAATTGATCCAAACGTGAGTTTTGCCGTGTTTGTGTTACATTCCTCCTAGAGCATAAGTGGGACATTGACAAATTAAACATATATATGCTAAGGTCAATACTATCTCTGAATTCCATGTGTCTATAAGTAAAAAGCAGTTGATGCGATTTTTAGGTATGGCTGAATCTTATCGGATACTTTTGCTCCAAATTTTCTATAATTGCTTCACCCCTGACCAATTTGTGGAGTAAGAAATCCACATTTAATTGGTCTGAAAAATGTCAGGAGGCTTTTGATAAGTTAAAGGCCATACTTATGAGTGCACCAGTTCTTTCATCTCCAAATTTTAGTCAATCAATAAAAATGTTGGCGCAAGTGATGTTGTGGTTGTTGCAGAATTGATTCAAAAAGACAAAAAAAAAATGGTATAGATCATCAAGTGGGTTTAATATTAGGATCAATATCAATAGAGGTAACATATGTATCTTTGTCTGAGTCAAGAACATTGTGGTGACCATGTTCTTTATTATAATTTTAGTAAAAGAATCTTCTAGAATAGAATTTTCCATTAAGTAACATAATTTTTTTAGAAAATGCTAATTGTGACCGAGGTCACGTAGAGGGTTATTATCATCTTCTTTATTGGAAATATCACTTATTAGTTCTATAGGATCTTGATGCAGACTCATTTGTTGTGTTCAGTGTTTGATTTTGGCTGAAATGATTTAAATCAAATATATTCATCTCTGGAAATACAAAGTGCTCATGAATATTCATGGAAATAGACATTATATAGAAATTATAGTAAATTCAGACAAGGAAACCATGGATTACATTACTGTGATTCAACAAAAGACTGTTGGCACATCGTTTAAATTCAGGTCATTAGTACATTAGAGACTACCGGTTATTACAGGCACCTTCAGCGTTGGAAATTATTTGGAATACCACTAACGTTTATTCAGAACTTTATTCATTAGGACTTGTGCTAGTAATTCTAGAATTATTTGGGATTTAATTTGCAATACCGTAATGTCCTTTTACGTTTTCACTTTGTATTCTAGGGAAATATATTATTTGTTCAGTTTTACAAAGCTTATTGGTTCTCACTCTTTTCTATTACTTATTTTAAGACCACGGTGTCGTAATAGTGCACAAACATGCATCCTTGCGTATGTGTGTTTATATATATATATATATATATATATATATATATATATATATATATATATATATATATATATATATATATATATATATATATGTGTGTGTGTGTGTGTGTGTGTGTGTGTGTGTGTGTGTGTGTGTAAAATTGTATAGAAATATTGTCTTAGGATCTTAACTCAGAGCATACTGTTCGACGAAAAATTCAGTAGACACTACCGGCCATTACGTGGATGAATATGTCATGCTTAAAGCAAATAACTAAAAACAAAACAAATCTGAATAGACAAACAAACAAAAAACACAAACCAAACATAAACAGAAGTACAGAGGGGCGATATGGGGGCAATAATAAGCCTTGTGAGCAATGGAAAAATAACATTACGTCCCATAATTGTTGTTGCAAAATGACTTTTAGGGACAATGGAAAGTTAATGTAATGTCCACATTCTTCTCTCTGTTGAAATATGACAGTATGGAGACAAGATTAATTTACAGTTATCTTCCATATTTTAAAAGGTTAGAGTTACAATGGGAATGCAATGTTGAAAATGCCCATAGGCTGAACATATACATATACCCTAGCACGCCGTCTGACTGACAATAAACCATATATACTTACCAATACATATACTAACTCACACAAAAGGTATTGAAATGAAAAGAGACAAAAAGTATGAATATTCACACCTGCACACAAACATGCTGATATATCATCACGCATTACAGAAGGGTGGATGGGGCTAAGCTTTAGTTGCGAAAGACAAAAAGACAAAGATAAACTCATATGAGCACAGTTTTGGTATTGCCTAAATAGTGCCACTGTTCCTGGGACATCTTGGTAGCCATGACAAGTGCCGTTAGTTGTTGCCCTATGTCGTTGGTGCTACCGATATCTAGGACAACTCCACCTCCCCATCTTGGCTCTGCAAACCGGACACATCTGATTGTAGTTGCTCCATCTCCCGACCAGACGGAGAGTCTAAACTTGGGAGCCTCTGCTTCCATCTCTGAATCATCGGATTGCTGGACCTGGGGCTGTTCTGGCTGCTGATATTTTTGTTTCTTCCCATCCGCTAAAGATCTCTTGATCTTCGTGGTTTTCCCATCCATCACCTCTCTGATGAGCCTCTTCGCTGTTCATGAAGTGATACTTGATCCGATAGCACTCTATGTCCTCCACCGGCCTCGTATGTGCCTCAGTCTATTCAACAAGCAGGTGGCTTCACTCATTTTCCCACCTTGACAGTGTTGACAGGTCATTTTATCTTCGTGGACGAGTCGACGATAAATAACAAAACTGGCTGACTGATCTTTGATTATAGTCGCCTTTGACCAATTGGTCATGTGGAGTTGGTTAATGTACGCACCGCGTATTACTTAATCGCGGTACTAGTGCTAGTTACCCGAACGACGCTTTAACGTGTGCACTGAACATTTCTAAATTGTTATGACCAGAAGCGGGAAACGGAGGTGCAGGAGCGTGAGATTCGTGTCTCGACGTCACTGCAAGGATTCCATTGATCCTGGGTTGAGAAATTTTTTGAGATTTTCTTGATTGGTAAAAGGTGTTGTCTTGTACTGAATTTTGAAAAAATAGTTCTGTGTATTTATGGCTATTAGTGGAATGTAGAGTTGAGAGGTTTATTTTAGCATCGGTTTCTGCCTTGGGTTGCATTTATTGAGACCGTTCTAAAGTAGAAAGCTCTGCACCTTGAAGACGGGCTTGTTTTGAGTGGGGGCCCCTACCGCTACGGAGGTTAGATTGGTCGTCTTTGAAGCGAACCAGTTCCCCTAGTGGAAATGATATAAGTTCTACTGTGTGCTAAAGAACAAATGCAAACTGAAGATCAACATAGATATGGCTCATTTAATAGGGTGGAAATGTCACTCGGTGCTTCCTCGATATGGAGTGAGATCAAATCCCCACAAACAATATCCTCCTGTATAATAGTCGTACGAAATGCTGCTGGTACTGTTGGTTCCTAATTGTATTGTGGCTTCAAAGAGGGTCTAGTTAGATATCAAGTAACTCTTCTAGGCAAAGTTAGGTTCGGATGGTCAGGTACATGACGTCAGACAGTCAATGGAAATTTCTGTTTTCGAACTGGAAACGTTTTGCTCAATAGTTTGGTTGAGGGCAGCGGTGCTGATGATATAATGAACAAACATTTAAGCAACTGACCCTTGAGGACGTAATCTTCCATCTTGGGTCGGAGTCCAGAGACAATGGTGAAGTAGACCTGTGTGTGACTTAGCCATTGCGTCACAGTCAAGTCTCGGTTAATTCAAAGAGAACCTTGTCGCAGTGGTGAGAAACTCTGTTTGTTTTGCAATCAGCCAATGATTTCAACGTTAGGCTTAGGCTTAGAGGCCAGAAACTCGACATAATAACATGTCAGTGCTACTACCCTAGGCAGTTTTCAAAGAGACCACAGGCATCCAATCAGAAGTAAGATAGTCAAATTTTAGGCGGGTTTCTCACGCAGCCAGACATTATCCTGTTACATTCATTTTGGAAGAATCAATACAGGGTTTGATGTGACTAAAGAAACATCACGGTACTCCGAGAAAACATTCCGCGCTCGTAAAATGCATTGGGAAAAAAGAGTTCTAGGAAATTCAGACGAGATTTGAAACAAAGGTTTTTGAGGTAAAATATCTTCGCCCGAATCTGTCTCAATTTCCTAACTAGGTGTTGTGAGATTTATACGTTATTATGTGCATTTAATTTAGTAGAAATTTAATTTTCTACGTATAACTGAATTTAATAGTGAGTTGTGTTAGAACTTGTATTTGTTTGTATTTGAATATATAGTTGTGGATTATGCAGAGTCAGGCATTGTTGGCCTTGTGCACGTATAATTAGGCATTTTGTATTTGTATGTCTTTATAATTTGTAAGGTAGGAAATGCGTAGGAATATTGTTGATGTTGATAGTTTGCTATATCGAGAATCAGGGATATGTGTGTATGTATCAGAAGTCGTGATATTATTGTTGTTGTTATAGCCTTTATTATAGAACAGCCGTGTTTGGAATATTTAGATGTGGGTAAGTGAGTTGACCTAATGATTTAATTGCCATTAAGCTGATGAAAGATCTGTGAGAGTGTGTTTATTCTCGTGTGATTGAGCAAGGAGACAAAATTGTACGTCCCTTCTCATACACAGGAAGCTTTCCGGATGGGATAGGGCGCCACCCGAAGATTAGAAAGAGAAGAAGACGCGGAGAGCACATGGAAATAAGCAGTTGTGCGTAGGCGGAAGAATAGGCAGTTGTGCGTAGGTGCAGGGCCAGGAGAATAGGAAGTTGTGCGAAGGACAGGGCCGGAGAACGGAAACAAGGGTACTGGAAGTACCAAATCGGGATATAAGGTGGAAGTTGCAGTTGAGTAACATAGAAGGGACACGGGAAGGAAACACTCTCACCTTTAATTTCGCGTGATGCAGTAACTGGCAATTTAAATATGTCTTTATATTGAATGAAAGAAACTGCGTTGAAACTTGTAATTGTTTAATACCGTGATATAGTTTATTAAATTGTTATACCTTTCACCTTATTATTTTATATGTTTATACACCTAGACCGTCGGCCTCGCTAACTGGGGGCTCGGAACTATTTCATCTTTTAATCGTCCGTCCTTCTCCAGTAGCAAAGCTTTAATTTTTATCATGATAGCAGCAAAATATTTTCACGAATTACCAATGTCCAAAATGTATTTTTGGTAATATTGTGTTTACCTTACAATGAGAAGCTTTATGTACTTGCGGGATACACAGTGTCAGCAAAAACAAAGTGAATTACGATGGCTTATTGCTACCCAAAATATTGTTAAACCATGCATAGTTCGAACATTTCTTTAAGCAACATCCGTAATTTTTTCCGTTCACTCGTTGGTCTTTGAGACTGTTTGCTGTCCCTTGACTGGCGATACATTTAAAGTTTCTCCAAATTTTGAATGTCTAGACAATTATGGCTGCACTCAATCTTTCAGCGGGTTTTTGGAGGAGTCGGGGGTTGGGGTTGGACAGACCTCTCCATAATTTGTTCAATACTCTTTTACGGTGTTATTAAAATATTTTCAATTTGCTTCATTAATTCACAACTGGGAGCCGCGGTAACTCAGTTTGTAGAGAGTCGGACTTTTGATCCAAGGATCACAGTTTCGATACCCAATCTAGTAAGTCCTAATAGGCTGTCTTGGTGTGTCACTAGGAAGCACGTAGCTCCCATTTCCTAGGAATGATAAACCAATAATGTGTTAAAGGTACCGTTTAAAGAAGAAAATGCAAATCAGAAATTCGCAAAGAAGTCTTTGCGACGAATTTCTAAAACTTGATATGCGGTAGATTAAATGCTGCTTAGCTTTCATCCAGGATTAACCAGTTAAGACATAGATAGGACAGTAGTGCTGGCCATAGTCCCCGCACAACTTCAACCTCAGAAAGCACATCGTTATTATTATTAGATTAGGTAATCCCTGTAATTGGATGTTCCTATGGTATGGGCAACAACTTATACCAGATGCATATGATTCCAGTTGTCATGAGTTTACTGAGCATTTTTGCCATATGATTGGCTGTAATTGGTCAAGTGATACTAATCTGGACTTTTTTGACAACAATAAATTAAGACCAATAAGGTTTCAGTGTTATTCAATCAAACTTTGCCAATATCAACTGTTACAACGTCAAACTGTAACAACAACCTCTCTCATACACTTCCCCCGCCCCTACTCCCCCCCCCCCACAGTGGCTTTAGATCAGTTTTAGCAACGACATACAAAATCTCCGGTGAAAAGTTAAAACATTGCTATCACAAGTCATTCCTGCACCCAAACACCGCTGTTGCCAACAAAGCATAGAAGCATATGGATGGCATTTAAGAGCATATATACCTTCATAAAATACTGCATTTTTGCTTAACGCCGTGTTTTTAATCAACTGTAAATTGGGCATTACAGATGCGGGGGGGGGGGGAGAGAAATGCACTCAAAGCAAGAAAAATAAGTGATAAAATTATCTATAAAAGATCACGTTGAGTACCATTAACTTTTGTGCGGTGATTTTGTATGAGAAAGGTCATCTTCGCATCCCAGGTGTAGTTGATATATTTGGTTTCACGTCGGTGATAAATAATGTTCCTCGACAAATCTTGACTAGTGAAGATGGGACAAGGCATGGGCGCCCGCACATGGGGGCAATGAGGGATACTCCCTCCTCCTCCTCCCGGATTTCACCTTTAAACATATTTCGGCTTTATACGTGAAGCTTTCATAGCTCACCACTATATGTTTGCCCATCCTCCGAAAATAATTCT
>JAECUM010031697.1:0-14403 GCA_016617855.1 Megalonaias nervosa
AGTCAGCCATGCTATACTGCCAACTGTAGACTAGGTCAAAGCCGGCCACGCTATACTGCCTACTGTAGACTAGGTCGAAGTCAGCCACGCTATACTGCCTACTGTAGACTAGGTCAAAGCCGGCCACGCTATACTGCCTACTGTAGACTAGGTCGAAGTCAGCCACGCTATACTGCCTACTGTAGATTAGGTCGAAGACAGCCATGTTATACTGCCTACTGTAGACTATGTTTAAGACAGCCATGTTATTCTGCCTACTGTAGACTAGGTCGAAGCCATTCGTGCTATACTAGGTCTAAGCCTGTCATGCCGTATTGCCTACTTTTGACTAGGTCGAAACCATTCATGCTATAATGCCTACTGTAAACTAGGTAGAAGCCAGCCATCCTATACGGAATCAGATCACAATTACTAGTTCCGGTTCAGTAACCACGAATGTAGTCCCAGTCTATTTTAGAGCATTTTTTCCTGTCTCCTTTTGGTGGTGATACAAGAGTTAGATTTAGACATTGTTGGTATGGATTTGAAGGTAACTGTTTATTCTTTAGAATATGAGCTTATGGCGTGGTTGTCTGTGTATGTTTTGGCGACAGGCCTTGATGATGATCCAGAAGTGAAATCTTTGTTCCATTTCACATTGCTTTCTTTACAACCCAGCCTCTCAAAAGAAATGCCGGCGAACCTATGTCAAGGACTTCACTGTGAGTTCACCTTTAAAGTACTTTAGAACGAGATATGATTTATTATCATTTGGACACAAATAAAAGTTCAGTACTGAGAAACAAATGTAGAGAATATATAGTCAAATTAATTGTGTTCTGATTCTATTCTGCCTATTGTAGACTAGGTCGAAGCCAGCCATCCTACTGTAGACTAGGTCAAAGCCAGCCATACTATACTGTAGATTAGGTCGAAGCCAACCACAGTGTACTGCCTTTGTAGACTAGGTCGAAACCATTCATGCAATACTGCCTAGTCCAAAAGTAAAATCTTCTCACCCAAATGTTGATTGTTTTATTTTATGACATTGGTCATATAAAATCGTTTTAGTTCTTCATAGGTACTTGTACTTGTCGAAATACAATCGACATCAGATTTCGCAAAATTGACATTAACCTAGCTCTCAAGCCGAGAATGATCTCTTACACATGCAGCCGATTGCTTTAATTTTTAAACACGTGCTTCTCGTTAAAGACAGAAGCAAGCGACCTGAGATAACCGAAATGAGACAAGAAAAGAAAGAAATGCAATTGCACTATGTCTTCTCTCACATAGGTGAAGACAAATATAAATGTCGGGGTTGACAAGGAAATCCCAGTCTTAGAGTTTGTTGTCGCTTGCGTGGCAGTCTCCTGAAAGACAATAAGTGCAACTTCTCGACTGAATTTCCTTGTCTCGATGCCAACCCTAACATTGATGGAATAAATTTCTGTCTCAAATACAGCGCGTCAGTTCGGTTATTATTGACGTCGTATCGAAAGACATCTCTCTCTCTCTCTCTCTCTCTCTCACACACACACACACACACACACACACATACAGTCACCGTAATAGTGACCCCTCGTAGTTGTTGTTGTTGTTGTGGGGCTTAACGCCATTTTTCAACACACGATAGGCTATACATGGCGGCCAGTATTAATGGTGGAGGAAGAAACCGGGAAATCCACGGAAAGAACCACCGACCCACGAGAAGCTACTGGCAAGCTTTCTCACATATCCACATTCGCCGAATCTTAGACTCGAACCCACACAGACAGAGGTGAGATGGCAGTGATCCGTAACGGAGAGCGCTTTAGACCACTCGGCCACTCGGGGCCCCGTGACCCCTCGTAAAATAAACTCTGATGACAGCGCTTTGTGCCTATATAGTGATCAAAATGAAAAAGCATAGTTTCCGGTTTCTTATGATTTTACCACATATAAATATTTCGACAATGAATGCAAAAGTCAGAACAAATAATATCAAAGAAGGCAATTTTTTCTTTTAAAAAATGGCTTTAAATCATAAAATATATTTCATGCAAAACATTTCCACGATATCACGCTATGATTATCGTTAACGGCAAAGAGAACCGCCATGTCCGGACACACACATAATTTATTTTTTTAGTGGGTGGGGGTAGGCGGGTGAGAGGCGTGAAATGGGAATTGAAGATTTCAAACCGATTGAATTTTCGTCAGATTACGTCGTTATTATACCAAATAAAATAGGTGTACATACATACATACATACATACATACATACATACATACATACATACATACATACATGCATGCATGCATGCATGCATACATACATACATACATACATACATACACGCGCATGCATGCATACCACGGAGCGTTATATATGTTTTAAATGGCCTCGTAATCGGATACTCACAGCCGACAAACTTGGTATCATACATTCATCAACACTAAGAACTTTAAAAAGGAAACTATCATGGCATATGAAACAGCTCCAGCGATACGACTGAAACTGATACAAAACGTATTGAAAAGAAATTTTGTTTATTCTTCGCCTGCTTAATGACGCTATTAAAGATTGTGAAAATGCATGCAAATCAGATTTGTTCCTTAAAAGAAAATAACCACATGCTGATTAGTTAATGCTAACATTTCCGTGCATAAAGAGGCAACTGTATTTTGCGTTTACTGTCATAAATGAAATAAACTAGGTACAATATATATATATATATATATATATATATATATATATATATATATATATATATATATATATATATATATATATATACTATATATATATATATATATATATATATATATATATATATATATATATATAAACTGATTAATCGAACTTTTACGTTATTGTATGAATGTCTACATAAACCGAGATTTTGCCTGCCAATGAAACCAGCACTGTTGAATATTGAGCAACGGAGGTCTTGATCAATAGATATCCGACGATTGAGTGGGACCGTATTCTCACGACTTCGAAGTAGATATGATCATGTGTTTGCATCTTCGTAGAAGATATACTTACGTATTTGCAGACTACGCAGTGGATATACTCCTGGATTTGTTGAGTTAGAAGTGGATATACTAATGGATTTGCTGACTTTGAAGTGGACATATTCATGTATTTATAATTTCAAAGAAGATATACTTATGTATTTGTGGACTTCAAAGTGGATATACTCATGTATTTTCTGACTTCGAGGTGGATATACTCATGTATTTGCTGAATTCGAAGTGGATATACTTATGTGTTTACTGACTTCGAGTAAGGAAATACTCATGCATTTACTGAATTGGAAGTGGATATACTTATGTATTTGCTGACTTCAAAGTGGATATACTCATGTGTTTACTGACTTCGAGGTGGATATACTCATGTATTTGCTGAATTCGAAGTGGATATACTTATGTATTTGCTGACTTCAAAGTGGATATACTCATGTGTTTACTGACTTCGTGGTGGATATACTCACGGATTGGCTGACTTCGAAGTGGATATGCTCATTATTTGCTGACTTTGTAGTGGATATGCTCATGTATTTGTTGACTTCGAAGTGGATATGCTCATTATTTGCTGACTTTGAAGTAGATATGCTCATGCATTTGCTGACTTCAAAGTGGATATACTTGTGTATTTGCGCACACAGACATCTATTTCGATCATCTTCTGACAGTAAAATAGTTTTCGTTTCTTTTGGCGAAATACTTACTATTATTTATCGTCTACTTTCATGTCAACGTTTAAGACAATTTCCAAAACTCTATTTAATAAAACTTCTTGGTGTAAAGTTTCAACGTTTGAAATTAATATTGTATATTGTGAAATTTCTGCATGGTCCATCTTTCTGCGATTTTGTGACAGTGTCACAAATTGTAAAATTTTAACCATGTGGAATGAAGAAAATATCATTTAACAAAGAAATAAAAAATCTCCAACATGTAAAGTTTTCAAAATCAGAAAATTCGTTATATAACAACGTAAAGATTTTCCCGGTGTGTGTGTGTGTGTGTGTGTGTGTGTGTGTGTGTGTGTGTGTGTGTGTGTGTGTGTGTGTGTGTGTGTGTGTGTGTGTGTGTGTGTGTGTGTTGGGTGGGGGCATATTTTTATTAATTTTGTTTTCACAGCGAGATGCAGGGAGCTTGCCAAACTTGAATGGCAGGCCACATAGTCTTGTACGCGCAGGAAGAAAGGCCCAAAACCAGGAGTGCGTTGTGGCAATGAGTGTGCTTTACCGCAACTCTTTCCAGGCCCATAAATAATCAACAACCGCAGCATAACAGTAGAAAGAAGCATTCGGAACACACCTGGGTTTCTGCAGCTTCCGCAATCTGTTCGCAGAAAACCCCGACGTATTCAGAATGTACCAGGAGCGGACTGTGTCTTACCTATTGTTGGAACTGTGTGTGAAATGACTTCACCCAGCTTCAGCTTATACAATAACGTAGTTTTCCCAACCGCGTCTAAACCTGAAAGCAAGAAAAAAAAGCAAAACAATTAGTTGTTCGTAAACGTGGTTTCTTTGTAAAGAGTAGGACTCCCTCTGTTATTATGGTTATTATATCACTGTTTAAGACAAAAAACCTAATTAACTAGACTCATTAGCAATGATTTATAAGTAAAGCAAAACACATTATCCGGTGAAAGTATGTATGTGTGGGTAAATGAATGTATGCGTGTGTGGGTAAAGTAGTCATCGTAAGCGGAAAACGATCGATAACAAGGAAGATTGGGAGGGAGTAACCAGGCTACTGCCAGCACATTGTGAAGTAAGTGTGCTTATAATCTCATTTGTAACGTGGTTTTTTGTTGTTGTTTTTTTGTTTGTTTTTTTTTTTTTTTTTTTTTTTTTTTTTTTTTTTTAATTCTATTAAAGTAGTCACCATTAGCCTTTATTTAATATCGAACTGAACTGGACAGTACAGGGCTTCTACCGTAAGCAATCCTTAAATTTCCGTTTAAAAATAGTAACTGAGAGCACTGGGGTAATTTATAAAGATGTTGGTGGCCCTAGCCTTAGTGTTAAACATAAACCAAGACACAAGATTAGTTTGCTTAAGGGACTGTTCCGGTGGCCTAGTGGTTAGAGTGTCCCCGTCGGATGCCGAAGGTTGCGGGTTCGAACCCCGGCCAAGCCATACCAAAGGCATAAAAATGGTACGAACAGCTGCCTCGCTAGGCACTCAGCGTTAAGAGGTTGGTGTTAGGACTGGTCGGCCTGGTGTCAGGATAATGTGACTGGGTGGGACATCATGCTACGTGTCTGCGGCATGATGCCCCAGTGCTAGACATCAGTATAAACTGCCACACTGCAGACACCGTAGCGATATGACTGAAAAATTGTTAGAGCTACGTTAAACATACAAATCACACACACACACACACACACACACACACACACACACACACACACACATAGTCCGCTTAAGGGACGAGGAGCTATTATGCAGAAACCATTACGTCTTTTTTATAGAGCCGCTCTGTCTGGCGTGACAAACTCATGACCAAGTACTTGCTCGAATCCTTGCATCGGATAAGCTCGAGTCGGCTACCGTGGTTTATTCCTGGACAAGCATACTTTTTTTTTGCATTTATGTCGTGGAACATCAAACAATGAATTTATTAATATTCGAGAAATTCCAGGTCTTCTCAAAGCAGGGGCATTATTTGCACACAGTTTGGTAATCGAATAAGGAGTAAAATTTTAATGTTTAGTAAAAGAATACGGAGTAAAATTATACGTCTGATAAATCAATAAGGAGTCACATTATATGTCTGATAAATCAATAAGGAGTCAACCTCCACTGTCTGATAAATTAATAAGGAGTCAAATTATAACTATGGCGTGAATTACTATACTTTTTTCACTAAACTTCAAAATCTCTCTTATAAATTTATTGTAAATTTTTTTTTTTTTACCTTTGCTTAATATATCTCTGGGAATTATGGGAATGTTTTCGTCATTGGTGGAGAGAGAACGATGGTTAAACATTAACTCTTCAATATCTTTTTAATCTCAGAAACATAAAGTTTCGAGGAATTCTTGAAATTTTATTTAAAAATATAATAAAATATTTCCTGGATAAAATTTGAAATATTGTCACTATATTTAAATTCTTGACCCGGACTAAATATTCACCGAAAGGAATGTTGGTGTAAACCAAGAAATAGGAAAGTTATTTAAAGATCTCAATCTGAGGAAGAAAAATTTTAGGTTTTTAAAGAAAATGGGATTCTGGTGAAACTGAAACCCGAGCTTTAATTTCAAGATCTAAAGACCGTCAGATTTGTTTTTTTCAACGCTTACCAGCAATCTGTTCAAGTAGTCTGATCGACATAGTGATGTCTGGAATTCATACGAATTTTAAAGAAAAAAACCCAGACGTTTGCAAAAAAAAAACCAAAAAAAAACTCATTTGTTAAATACAGTGTCGTAAATGTTCTCAAGCAGAAGCTATTAAAAATTTGCAGGAATATTTTGTACAAGAAATGTAGCAACCACTGAAATATCAGTGCTGATTTTTTTATAACCAGGGGTTGAGCTGTCGTCTTGAACCATTTATTCTGTAGAGCTTGTTGTGATCTTAACCTATGACCTTACAATTGCAGCTAGGTTTTGTGCTCGCCCCAATGTGATATCATCCACAGCTTTAATTATTATTAAATCCTATAATTATACAAATCGAATTGAAGGAATGAATAAAAAAGCGTAAGAGAAACAAATTTAACGAGTGTGGAAGGTATTCTTTTGACAGTAGAAAATTCAGTACTGGGACTTGACATATGTTTAACAGATGTCGAAAGGAATGTCTGATATAATTTGTTACAAAATCGGTACAGTTATGGGTATTTTGTACACTTTTACCAGCATCCTTTCTTTCAAATATCTATTATATTAAATGCTTCATAAACAAATTTTAGCTAAAATACATAATGTTTGTTATATTACTAGGTGACAATTGAATGCACTTAAATATAAATGGTTTGTTCCTAAAGTACTTTTTAATTATGTATACACGTAAGTTAGCATATACTGCACACACTACACTCAGCACTACCCAAACGTTATGTATCTTTTTACTCATGCGCCTTGACTTTGAAGGGTTCCCAATCAGGGGGAGATAACAAACCTTTTCCGGAAATGGCTAAATCACGAAAATTAAATGACATATAGTGTGCAATAAATTCCACAGAAATTTAAAGAAAATTGTATTCCACATTCACGTCAACAAAAGCACAATAAATTTGTCCAAACTTCCGCATACACAAGTCATTAAATATATCAAATGGATGACACCATAAACTTTAATGAAGCATCGATTCCAAATATGTTTCTTATTATCGTCTTAACCATTTAGCGAAATGAACCGTAATACCCATGGGTGCTGGGAAAAAAAATTAAATAAAAAAAAATATATATATATATATATATATATATATATATATATATATATATATATATATATATATATATATATATATATATATATATATATATATATATATCCTTGTCTTATGTCGACTTCACTAGAATAGCATTCAGTGTTTTGAGTATTTGCAGATGCAGACGACATTCCATGCATTTATGAAACTATGGACCACACAAAATGCCTGACATATTTATACAAGACTAAAACACCATTAGGTCATTGATTCAGATAATGCTGCAACTTGTATGAAATTTGTGAAAATTTTTTGTATCATATCAACCGATCTGAGAAACCATATGTTTAGATATATCCTATATATAAGCACTTTATTTATGTACACAGTATGTTTCGTAAGTGAAGTAAAGTTTGTTTTTTCTTTTGACTGGGAGCTTGCAATCTGTGGCGCATTCGTATGTCTCAGTATGGAAGTCCAACATCTGCCGAATGATGCAAAATCTCTCAAGCTAAGAAACAGAAATAATCGTGTCAATAGAAAGGAGTGTATTCCATGCAGTCATTTTCCATAATACCAACTGCTGTGAATGAAGCGGATGCACATGTTTCAAAAGATATTAAAAAGCGCTGACCAAAGCAATTTTAGCATGATGAAGTATCTAAAGCAGGGACCATGGTTGTAACGTGTGAAACATTAGGAGGATGTAAAGTATTCAGTATTAACTATTACCGGCCCCAAATTGATACCAAGATAAGATCTGCAAGTTACGATAAATAAACTATAAAACCCTCTTGCTCTCTGAGAGGCACGTGCTGTTTTCTCGCTCGAAAAAATGTATTGATATATTTCCCGATATCAAAGACAGCTATCCAATTAAACTGAAAAATCTGCGTCTGCATCAATGTATCAAACTACGCGTGGTTTAAGTGTCTTAAAGTGCGTTATGCTCATGTTGTCTTTCATGTCTCTCTTTTGGAGGCCTCTCTAAAACACTGATGGCACTTCGACAGGCTGGATTTGATCATAAGTTAAATTATTTGATGGTTCAAATGTCTTATAAATACTAGACCCTCAGCATTAAGAGGTTAGTGTTAGGACTTGTCAGCCTGGTGTCAGGATAATGTGACTGGGTGGGACATCATGCTACATGTCTGTGGCATGATGCCCCAGTGCTAGACATCACTATAAACTGTCACACTGCAGTCATCGTAGCGATGTGACTGGAAAATTGTTAAAGCTACGTTAAAAATCCATAACACACACACACACACACACACACACACACACACACACACACACACACACACACACTACCAGAGACAAGTGTCAGTCGAACCATGTCGTTTTGGGTAGGATTCGAATCTCCGACCCCACGAAAGACTGCGAGTCCGGCACGTTTTTTAAATGCGAGTCAGGCACGTTAACAACTGCCCCACCCTGCTGTCAGAGATAAATGTAATCTGACATAAACCGTGTGCAAAATCCAAAACAATAGCCAGCTTCTAACAAGCATACTTACTCTGGTATGGTCAGAATTTAAAAGCAAATCCCTTGTCAACGTCATTGCTCGATTGCCGTTTTCATAAATTCTAATGTTCATGTTTTTCATCGTTGTACTGTTTTTGGGATATATATCAAGACTAATGGAAATTTTCCACATAGGTATCGTCTGCAAAATTTACAAAATTCAGTATGTGGCATTTATGCGTTTTCGCGCTTCGCAGCCACGCAGATGGGATAATCTGGCTACCTGCCAACAAAGCTACACATTCGTCTGGTCGTCACAAATAATATTGATGTTGACTGCCGAAGCTTATTATGGCAATGTGTACACTAGGTCTACATTATATATGGCAATGTGTATCTAGGTCAACATTACGTATGGCAATGTGTACACTAGGTCTACATTTTGAATGGCAATGTGTACACTAGGTCTACATTATATATGGCAATGTGTGCCCTAGGTCAACATTACGTATGGCAATGTGTACACTAGGTCTACATTATGAATGGCAATGTGTACACTAGGTCTGCTTTATGAATGGCAATGTGTACACTATGTCTATATTATATATGGCAATGTATACACGATGTCTACATTATGTATGGCATTGCATACACCAGGTCTACATTATCTATGTGCTGTCTTACCCATGTATGTCCAAAGGGAACAGATTAATTATCTGCATCAAAACCACTCTTACTCGCAGTAGAAATAAACTACCTCGCATTGTGATCTTGTTTAGTTGCACATATCACGGTTGATTCCCCTTTATGTTAAAAATATGCATGGCATATCCACCCTTTAAAACAAAAATATTACAGCCATCTGTTTAAAAGTCGGGGTGAAGCAATAATCTCTGAGGTTTTTGCAGTAGAATTAGTTGTTGTAGAAGTAGTCGTAGTTATTGTAGTAGTAACTACGCCACAGAATGAAGCTGAACATGGGACCAACATCACTCAATAAATTAGCACTGTTAGTCGACCACAATCCTTGTCGCAAAACGTTTTGTCTCATAGTTATTTTATTTTCATACAAGGAATTAAATATTCCCTGAAATTTGATGCATTTTCAAAACCAACTGCACCCTAAGCACTGACTGCCAATAACTACCGCATTTGGGTGAATTTTCGGATGAATCAGATTTTGTTTGTTCTACGTATGTCGTCTGTATCTAAAAATAGTCATAATATTAAATGCCAGACCCTTTGATTGGAGAAGGGAAGTGCTACAGATGCATTCAAACCCCAACCCCTCCTACATTCTGAATAAACTGCTTCTGGAGTTCATTAAGGATTAGCGTTGTCAAATGTTGCAGTATATTTTTTATTAAGAAAACTTATACTTTTACATAGTTATGGGTCCAAAATAATGATAAAATCATTACCAGATTTATATGTTGGTGCGCATTTTCTGGCGCTATTCCTTGTTGAATTTCTTAGCTCAATATCTAATTCTTAGCATGGGTTATTACACAGAAAAGTAATGGAAATTTACCCTGTCACTACTTGCCTATAAAGTAATAGCTGAATGAGTAATAGAAAGTCATAAAATTTGCACATCTTCAAAATCCAAAATTTGTCTTATTAATACGCAAACAAAAGTATGTTGGTGAGTAATTATTTTTAATATGACACAAATTAATGACATCATATCGGTAATCGCAACTGAAAACCATTCGAAACTTCAAGGTGAATTCTACGGACTATACCTAGAATTTATGCCGATATCTGCCATTTTCTGCAGTTCGGACCATCTTAGTTATTTACCAAGCAAGTACTGACCGAGAAATTGCGAATGCATCGAACTATTTTATTGTTCGCAACTTTTGGATCAATTCTGCCGGCAATACGTCAGTAGATATAAATGTTGTGATCCGAATAGTTTGCAGTTTCCTTTTTGGGAAGAAATTTCCAGCGAACAAGAGGTATGATTTTCTGTAATTCAGCTTCTGGGTATTGAAGCCTTACGTCATTTATGACGGAACGCAAGATATTATGTGATCGAACATATGTTCAACAGAAGAGGGAGGGGTGGCGGCGTAGTGTTTGCTGTTTATTCCCAAAACTGATCTTTGAAAATTCTCTACGCAGATAGAGGGAGCTGAGGTAGCTCAGTTGGTGGAGCCTCGGACTCCAGGGATTGCCGGTACCCTAACTATGTCCCTAGGAAAGGTACTTAACACCAATTTCCTAGACATGATATTGCCCACGAATGTGTTAAATGTACCGTTAAAGCCAACAAAAACGAAAGCAAATCTATGCAGATACTACCAGGACAGGTCGAGACTAGAGTTGTTCATAGAAGAAATCTTGATAGTTTGTTGTATTCGGGTTAAACCCATACATAATTTAATCAACATTACATGTCGTGAGCGAAGACAGCTTTGATTTGATGCACCTAAAGGCGCACCTTTAAATACGACAATATACGATCGATTGTACAATGCGGTTGAAAACTATCCACTTATCGTGCATACCGTATTTCCATATCAAGCCATACCTGATACATGCCTACAAACATATAATGGGCGACATCCCAAGCTAAAGACTTCACACACGTAGATTTTTTTGTTCATAATAGAGTGCGAGGACCTTAAAGCAGTTCGTGCAATAAAAAGCATACTGTATGCGCAGCATGAAGGGATGTCTAGCTTTTATTGAAAGAGATAAAACATCAATTGAGATGGCTGGTCCCTTCAGTAATGGGCCTGACGTACGGAAAGATTGATGTGGACGAGAAGCTTTTAGATTGATGTGGACGAGAAGCTTTTAGAGCTTAGGGTCTCCAAGAAACAAAACTCTCTCTCTCTCTCTCTCTCTCTCTCTCTCTCTCTCTCTCTCTCATTATTTGATGATCGGGACTGGAAGACAAACGAAGCTTTATTGAATTTGTCGTTGCTGTCCTTATTGTTTCGACACAATTTAAATAAGGTCGAAGATTAATTTAATTTTGTCTGTATCTGCCCAGCATTTCTTGAATTAAAAAAGCAGAGTAAAAAATACATTTACTATTTTCCTTCTACTGAAAAAAAAAATGATTTCGATAACGACCTATAACAATCCAATAATAATACACGTACTTCATTTCTCTAATTATTTACATGATACATTGGCCCCAGAAAGTACTGACATCCATGCTTCCTCTTATGTGAAGAGTTTGACATTGTTTATGTTGCGGTAACATGAAGATCTCTACGTAACACTGTACAATTACTCATTTCTGTCAAATTTTATATTGATAACATGTTGGCATATCATGGACAGGTGCTCTAAATTATAACTAAAATCTCTCTCTCTCTCTCTCTCTCTCTCTCTCTCTCTCTCTCTCTCTCTCTCTCTCTCTCTCTCTCTCTCTACACCCCCAACTCAAAAGCCCCTTCTCCCAGACTTGATATGTCTGTAGAAATGTTATTTCCTTGATGCAAGAATGGGGCCTGCAGTGTGTCATTAGAATATAGCGAAGAAAGGAAGATTTGTTTGTGGAGCTTTTCTTTCTTCACCACTTGCCTTCTGCAGTTTTCGAAAATATTTAGCACCAGCATATGGCGTGTTGAAGAAATGGGTGCTATTTTTCTTTGTCCTTGGCGAGTTGTGCAGGCTGTTACAAAGATAAACAAAATGGATGATTCTATAACGCTAGCAGCTAGCCTAAAACATATGGTGCACGAGTAAAACAGATTCATTGCACGCAGATTTAAAGCATTTTGCAGACACTAAGTCGTTTTCTCCGCAGTAGTTTTTTTAGAGTTCCAATTATCCTCCTTTTGCTTCAAAACCAAAATTCCAAACGTGGCGCATAAATGTTAAAGGCCAGCCTCAGACAAAAGAAGTAAACCACCCAATTTTAGTTATGAGGTACATCGCGCATTCGCTGTAAATATAATATTCCAACTGCCATTAAAGCTGTTGTGTCGTTTCTATGACATAAAAAAATTGCGACTTTGGCAAAACTATTTTATCTGCGGCTACGACTATGGTGGTATATAGTGGATCATGAAAATCATCTAAACCTTGTATTACGGTCTATTAAAAGACTATGTACAAAGTCTAACTAGATACATATATATATATATATATATATATATATATATATATACTGCTATATATATATATATATATATATACTATATATATATATATATATATATATATATATATATATATAGTCAAATTTAAGATGCCCTTGGTGCATTGCATTTAATTAACATAAATCCTTTACTAGCTCCCCTCGCCTGTAATTGGGGTTATGACATAACCATATATAGCACTTAGCAAGATTGTTTGATATCCGAAAGAAAATCACCTTTAGCTGTAGATGTGTTAAAAGTTTGTCCCTAGAATGTGTACACCTTATAAGACCAGGGTACACCTGTTCAAAAGAAAACTTTCTCCCTGTTCACAGTACATCTTATCCGACCAGGGTACACCTGTTAAAAAGCTGTCGTAGGAATTACTTTTATATAAAGTAAGAAAATTTATAAAATTCCTTTCCCCTCTTCTAGAATAAATTATTTTCCATAAGCATGAGTTTTTCCAAACTTCTCTTCAAATTTTTCATGTTAATGAAGCGGATACTTATAACGACTAAACATCTGCATTGACTTAGCCTTTATATCCAAAGTCCAAAAATATTTGTATCGCCTTATTAAGACAACCTAGATAGTCATGTTTAGAAACAATTTACCTGACTTTCTGATTAACTTTTTTATTTCTCAATGAAGCGTGCGATGACGTTGACCTAAAAATGATTTATGATTACCTTCATGGTAGTCTAGGAATATAAATATTTATTTTATCTTTTTAAAACTTCAAAAAACAAATTTATAACGATTCGAAGTTCAGCTTAGTCGGGGGATAGTCGTACTAAAACATAACGAATTTATCATGTCGTTTGGAGTTATAAAAAAATATATCTGTAGCTGTCAACGTAGGACTTACAATTAATGATATAATTTCAGCGCATAAATCGGGCATGCTCGGCTGTCAGTGCTTTTTAAGAAAAGACATGGAAATAGCATCTTAAATAGCTGACTGATAAAAAAAGGAGCCTAACGAATGACGGTCATCCCACTGAATGATCAGGTTAGCTAGCAGGAAACTTTAGAATTCTAAAAACTATTGATTTATTGAACATATATATTGTTTTCAGTTTATAAAGGTCTTCCATATAGAGAGTGTAAATGTATTTGAATGACATATAGAGAATGTAAATGTATTTGAATCACACAGAGAGAATGTAAATTTACTTGAACACCATATAGAGAGTGTAAATGTATTTGAACACCTTATCCAAGCATCATTTAAGAATAGTACAGTGAACGGCAAAGTATCGTTTAATAGTAATCATTGTAGGCACCAGAAGAGCATGGATTACTCTGAAGATTATTGAATAACTGGTCTCAGTGACCTGGATCTTTGTACAAGGTATGAGGTTCTGAACTAAACTTATTGCGTTGAAACCAGTATTTTCTTTTAGCCTTTCTATGACCTTGACCTTTGACAATTAGGCGCCAAACGTTTTCTTCCTTACC
>JAECUM010031698.1:0-46863 GCA_016617855.1 Megalonaias nervosa
ACATAACCCTTTATATCTGGATGGTATGATAAATGCTTTGGTTTGGTAATTTAGCCCTTGGTAATTTAGCCGTTTCTAATTGGGTGTGTAGTGAATGTCAAAGGAACAATGGCGGCCGTTGATAATAAACTCGACTTTGAACGAGGTACTCTTCATCATTCGGAATACTCTTACTCAAAGATCCTTTGATCTTCGCTGCAATGAGGAAGACAAAATTAACCATTATCAATCCGCCTGAGTGCCTTATATGCCCAAAAGTCTCACCTTAAAGCTGCATTCCTTATCTAATACAGAATTGAAACAATGGCTGACTTACTGAAAATGATTGTGTTACCCCCAAATCTGTTACCCCCAAATCCACCTAGATCGTTTTAGCACAATCCTCTCCCACTCCCCTTCTCTCCCCTTGTGTGCTCCGGTTTACACGTTTACAAAATCTTTTTAAAACACTTTTGTTCACTATGAGAACTCTAACAATCATGTCTAGCCATTATCTCAAGTCATCATTACCTACGACGAAATGCAACTTTTAAACTCCAAAGACTTTTACGATAGGTAACAGTCCTAATTAACCATGTTTGGTTAACATGGTCCTAATCCGCCATGTTTGGTTAACATGGTCCTAATCCGCCATGTTTGGTTAAACTGCGTTTCATCTTATTACCTAAGGAATTAAACCATTTTAAACAGCATGCTAGACATGCTAGACAAACAGCATGCTAGACATGCTAGACAAACAGCATGCTAGACAAACATACTTTATTGTGGGAATCGTCCCAGTCTGATTAAATCAGATCTCCACTGTCCTTCGTTTAGATTTGACAGCGAACGCGTTGGGGTCATGTTCTGGCGACTATGTTATTACCATATTCGCCAATTCTATCAGTCAATCAGGAGGTCTTGTAACTTCGCGTTTGGAAGATGGAACAATATGGCTATAGAACATCAATATGTGCCGAACGATTTGATTCACTTTCCATTGGCTAATTTTCAGAAGGTCACCAGAACATGACCCCAAAGAGGTTGCTGTCAGATCCTCAATCTGGACATTTTAACAGGATTGACACCAAATAGATTTTTGGACTGAGTGATAACAATACAATATGAGTGAATCGAAGTTTACGAAATGACAATAAATATTCACAATACATACGCAAGTAGACTCAAACCCACCCACTACATATGATATAAGACTACCGTACCGAACATGCTATAAAAAGAAAAAAGATTCGTGTATTAAAAAAATACGAATATGTTCATACATACACGGTATATATAATGGAAAGAGTATGGTTCACACAATCATACGATACAAAGAAACATACGTTCACACAACCGTACGATACAAAGAAACATACGTTCACACAACCGTACGATACAAAGAAACATACGTTCACACAACCGTACGATACAAAGAAACATACGTTCACACAACCGTACGATACAAAGAAACAAACTTTCACACAACCGTACGATACAAAGAAACGTACGTTCACACAACCGTACGATACAAAGAAACGTACGTTCACACAACCGTACGATACAAAGAAAACTACGTTCACACAACCATACGATACAAAGAAAACTACGTTCACACAACCATACGATACAAAAAAAATACATATGGTTCACAACCATACGATACAAAGAAAAATGCGTTCACACAACCATACGATACAAATACAAAGAAAAATGCGTATGGTTCACAACCATACGATACCAAAAAAAAAAAAAAATACGTTCACACAACCATACGATAAAAAGAAAAATACGTATGGTTCACACAACCATACGATACAAAGAAAAATACGTTCACACAACCATATGATGCAAAGAAAAATACGTATAGTTCACACAACCATACGTCTTTGTGAACACAACACAGTGTATACTGTCCTTATTCAGAGTTCGGAATTCACATCACAATCCCTTGACCTTCTCTAGAATCCGAATTCCTATCCAATAATTTCAGTCATGTAACAGAACGCCGTCGGTTAATATAATACAATGGCTTCGCTGCCACACTGGCGGTCATGCCCTCACCATTCTGGTTCTTCCATCCATCCATCCATCCATCCATCCATCACTATACCAAGCTGGTGATAATAAATAAACTAAATGCAAAAATGCAGAAAGGAAATCCATAAATACATGCTACCGCATTGTTTTATGTCAAAATAAAACTCTTAGCGATAAATTTCAACAGACCAACAATTTTCTAATGTTTTCAATCCAAAGAATGACAAATAAAGACAGTATATTAAAGGGTGACATTGTGTGTGTGAGTATATATATATATATATATATATATATATATATGAATGGTTTTAAAAAATTTACTTGTATATTATTTAACACTTACCCCTATGACTGCAGAAAGACGTAAGTGTATTCACACTCCTTGACAAGATCCAAGCGATCACTGTCGCACATGAAAATATGTCTCTAATAAATATAGAGAAAAAAATGTACACGATCAGGGGTAAAGTACCTGTGCACATCGTGCTATATGGGTATCTCGCGCGAGCGACCTACAGCGGGATGCATGTATTTGCCCAGTCACAAAAAAAAAGATATGTACTAGCATAGGTAACGCTGTATGCGTCTAAAAAACCAATTACCTAAATTATTCCAAGGCATTGCCAAATTATTTTCTTGCCTTATTCCGTGACACAGTGGAGATCTGATTTTAATAAAATTGGAGGCGTCCCGACCAAGCTATGAGTCTCTCACCACCCTTTCAGTCTCCGCAAAACGTCCCACAAGTATAGTTTTTAAACGGCTTGCCATGACTTCCAACAGGAACAGAAATTAAGAAACACACACACACACACACACACACACACACACACACACACACACGTTCTTGTGTGTGTGTGTGTGTGTGTGTGTGTGTGTGTGTGTGTGTGTGTGTGTAGAGTCTCCCATCTAGAAAAGAAACAAAAGGAATTTTACTGTGACAGCAGTAGGATGCTCGCTCACATGCCGTGCCTTCCAACTAAAAAAAAACTGTCGCGTAGATATGACAGAATGTCCGCCCTGCTGCCCCAAAAATATCCTTTTTAAAACAGGAAAACATGTCATTGGCCCGCCTCCCAACCGATGAGAAAAAAGTGCCCATATCAGCAGATCAAGCCGGTTATTTTTTTTTTAGATAACATATATGTGAGTGAAGTGTATCTATTAATTTTTTCATTTGAATAAATATTTATAATTTATTAAAAACTTGACGATTGCAAGTTTAAGCATGGTGTTTGTTTAAAAAGGTGTCTGGCTTAGAATATGGAACACAAAACCAAAGACTGAGCTTTAGTATTGTTAATTACATATGTCTCAGTATATTAATGGGGGTAATGTTTATCCATGCTGGAGGTGTGGTAAAGGAACATGGGCAGATGACAAGATATGTGTGGGTTGTGGTGGTGCACGTGTAGCAGTAGATATGAAGAGAATTTTTTAAAAAATAGGGCATGGAAGTATTTTCAATCAAAGTTATGTGTCAACTTCAAGCGAAACAACATCCCATTAAGAGAACTGGGATCATATTTTAAACTATGAGAAAGTTATATTTTATGGGTAGATTCATAAAATGACACATGCGCAACAACTCGTGTATTGCGCTGCAAATTAGAATTATTGGCTGAGTTTCGACCTCCTTACCACAGTAACCGCACAATACTGCAGCAGCTCCGGAAGCTAGTGCCGAGTTTGCTGGGCTTGAAACAGCAGATCAAGCAGAGGATATTGCTATGCGGGAATTTGGCCGGCTTGGTTCTATTAAAACAGAAGAAGACGCCCCCTTTGGCTATGACGACATAGCTCTGCACCCTGCGTCTGGTCCTAAAGCTATAGATTTTGATTGGTATCGTCGTTTTAGTGATGTCAAGAAAGAGCTTGAAGTCGACGGCGTTGCACATGTCTTTAGCAAGTTACTCATACTTTGAACGGGTTGGTCACCTACCCATCAATGGGATGACCCCTGTTGCAGTGAACGAACGGCTTACTCAATAACCCACGGATTTACTCATCGGCATTCTTAGGCGTTATTATACAATGCGATGGCATGCAGCCACTGTACAACCTCCTCCAGGCTTTTATGCTTGTCTAGGCGGGCATTAACCTTATCAGCATGTAACAAACGTTTCCTTCTGACACCATGCGGGTGGCGACAGACTTAATTTACATCAAAATCAGAGCACTTGACTCGGCTAGACGGCGTTTGCGTCTATGCATCACCCCATGCTACTGCTACTCCAGTATGCGGAGCGAAATCTGCTGGGGGTCCTATGAGTTTAGGCTACCTTTGAGGAAAGTAATGTGTTTA
Organism: Megalonaias nervosa; assembly: GCA_016617855.1. Taxonomy (NCBI): domain Eukaryota; kingdom Metazoa; phylum Mollusca; class Bivalvia; order Unionida; family Unionidae; genus Megalonaias; species Megalonaias nervosa. Next base: position 4,325 of record JAECUM010031698.1, read on the forward strand.
AAACGATATACTGTTAGCCCGCAATGACAATGCAGCCTATATGCCCAGGCCCAATTACGCAACTGCGGGAACAGCAATGCAATAAGCGCTAGACTTAACAGCCCCCAGGGCCGACGATCTGCTGGTAACGCAACGCATTTCATCAAGCTGGCAAAATATAATAGACACCAAAACATATAGGCCATAAGTATATTCCTTGCGTTTTTATTTGGGATGAGAATTGCATAGTTCCATACCACATTTTTGGGGCCTTTCCATGGCGACAAGAGCTGTAATCATCAAGTTTTGCAATGACGAACGCTTTGCTGCCATGCCGTACACAAACAGTCGTTCTGGCTATGCAATTACTATGCATATTTCCCATTGACTTACCATTAAAAGCCCGTGCAAGGTAAGGATCGTCGAAGTCTACCTCCAATTTTCCACCTCGCATATTTAGCTGTGTCCTGGGTGGAATAAACATCTTAACTCAAGCGTGTCGCTGCGCAACTGGAAAAGGGGGTCGAGGTTAATGGAGCAGAAAATCCACAAGGCCATCCAGAGAAAGCTTGTCGCATAAAAACACCATGACGAAATCTCAGCTGGCACTAGTTCTCGCTGTACTTTGCATTAAGCAGCTGTTCCACATCAAAGTATTTGAGGGCAGGAGTTGCTCTTCTAGATTGACGTCCGCGTCACTGATATGGCAATCGTAGTCCGTACCTCCGTTTCACAAATTACATCAATATGTATTAGGGTTTGGGGCCTGTAAGACACACTATTTCACCGCCAAACCCAATCTGTGCTACGCGCGCTTGTAGTTTCGACAGCGGAAAGCGTCATCTTTTGGGAGTACTGCTGCCCAAGGATCCGCTCGGCCGGAGCATTGTTGAACTGTTCCCCTGCACGTGGTGGTTGCCGTCCTCAACCTGCCTCATTATGCACACCGTCCTTAGCCAAGATTTGTAACATGGCACCAGTAAAATGCCGGCCGGGGTAAACTTGCAGTAGCATGGGCCATTTCAGCAGTCTACACATGTACATACGTTAAAGTCTGAGACTTTGGGAACCTTCTTTGTGGACATCATCTCGGCCCCCTTGTCACGACTGACGACGTCAACAACGGTCAGTGCAAACTTCTGTGAGTGTTATCCAACCTTTTGAACCTCCTTTGTGGACAAGGTCTAGGCCTCCCTGTAACGACTGACGACATCAATCACATTCAGCGCAAACTTATACGAGTGTTGCCCAACCTTGTCGTGCGACAGAAACAAGAAGTCGGCCTGGTGCACCCTGTTGTGAGTTGGAGCATCAAACCGCAACCGGGTAATTTGCGCGGTGACGGCAGGTAAATCGGCCACATGGCCTGCTTCTTGAGCTATGCGCTTGCAACACATTCTGAATTTTGTTACATTGCCACAAGTTTATTATCAACTGCGTTCTGTGGTTTCGACAAGTTTAGCAGTTTACCGTGCTTTGTCGTTCCGACAGCTGTTTATCTTCAAACGAACAGCTTTCCATCTCGACAGTGCAAAACATTGCCTGCACTTGCTAGGTTAGAACTATTTATAGGCCACGTAGCCGACGGTGGCGAGCCCCTCCCCCCAGCAGCAAATATCATCTCATCTGTTTGCTGCTTGGGTAAGGATGTCTTAAAATCAGATAATTTGGGCTTGTCGCCGAACTGTGGATCGTCTTCTGTTCTTTCGACAGTCACAAGGTAGTACTCGAGTGCTTATTCTCTGGCCTCACTGTACGACTTTTCAGCGTGCTGTTCGTCTGTTCGTCTTTCACTGAGTTAACCAATATACACACTGCGCTTAGGTTATTGCTTGGAGATCATTTATGACATTCGGTTTTCACCGTACCTGGTTGAAGTGAAGAGAAAATTTGAACCAGTGAATGCGAGTGATTTACCAATTGCTCCACCGACCATGAGAGCAACGGAGGTCATTATTGTCTTATGAAAGACTTGATGATATTAGCAGAAATGATGCCTTGTTTAATTGATATGTACTGCGCCCAAAGACTGAGCGATGTAATGGTACGGCTTTGCTTCGTCTTCGTGTCCGTAATAGAAACCCTCGCCATTAGTTTTATGGTCTCTTTCCACTGCTGGTATCTCGAGTACCCATGGACATAAATCTGGTTTCTGATGTGACGGTGAAACACTCGGGTGTACAGTACACTGCTGACTGTGCTCGTTCGGCGTTGGTCACAACGTCGTATTCCAGAATGATACGCTTGCGCCCTTATCAGTGATCTGGATACTCTGCCTGGGTCGTTAAACGTCAGCTCGAAAGTGATGTAGTTTAAAAGGATGGGCTAATAGCATTGCATGTCATCATTTAGCAGCATGAAGTTGACCGGCTCAAAGAAGCAGTTCCCAAATGCGGCAGCGATAGACGCTTAGGCTTGGGTAGCAGCGACGGGCAGTGCTGCAGTTCTTTTATATCCTGTTCGGTAGCGTTAGTCCGCTCTTTTTCCATCAGCCAGATCTTTTTAGACGCCCAAAACATCGGCATCGTCAATGTATGCCGTTTCGTTTCCTTCAAGTTTACACTGATCTTTTTGATGACGGTGCAGCCCTGTTTTTTTACAACTGTTCTGTTCGCGTCTGGTTCTGGTGAATATCAGCTCGAAGCAATGGTGAACACCGGCCTAGCGATGTCAGGAACAACGACGTGGTTGCAGGTGAGGTTTGCAAATATACAATGAGTTGCTGGTTTTGCTACGGGGTACTCGGGTTATTTGTCACAACGACTATGCTCAGGAATTCCTTTAAACCAAGCGCGCGGCGAAGGGAACAAAATGGATCGAGTTTGTTTCCATACTAAGATATTCTTATGTGTTGACATTTTGGTGCTATTGGAGTTCAGGCGCCCTCCCTTAATATGGTAAGATATGTCGTTGTGTCTCACTAGGGTTTATCAAAATATAGCCAACGAATCTGAAATGACTGACATTGGTTGTTGTGAAGATGTTCTACCCAAAGGAAATGCAACCACACTTACCGTCAAAGTCAATGCGACAGAAGAGCTACAGCTAAAAACCCTTCTTGGGCCAGCAGGAAAGAGGTAACAGATGGGTGGAAGCAAGAAGATGTATCCACAAGGGAAGTGTAATAACTTCTAGCCAAGTTTGATGCGTACCGTAAAAGTAAGGGCAGTTCTGGAAAACACATTGTCAGTCTCAAAATTAAGGAGAGGCAACACTGCGCCATCATAGTAAAGTGGTGGGTAATGCATCAAGTGTGCGCTAAGGCATACAACATTTTTCCCCATCCACACTACAGAGGCAAATGGGTGTCAAGTTTGCTCGACCGTTAGCGCTTAAGGGGAGCGGCGACCAAACGAAGTGCAGAGGAAGCTAACAGCGGCTAAAGAAGAGATCCATGCGCTCAAAGAATCGGCAGCACAAGAACCTGATAGGCTCCTGATCCTGGTTTGTTCTGCTGACACGTATTGCGCGGGTGGGTCAAAGCCAGTCTCTTCATGCTTTGTAGGCTGTGATTATTGTTGTGTGCTTTGCACTTGTGCGAGCATACTTATCGAATTAATATCGACGTTAATTGCCTAGAAACATGTTGTCATCCGGCTTAAGCTGATTATAGATTATACCCCCACAGCAGACATTGTTAAGTCTCCATGTAACTTCGGACTATGTATAAGCCGCTTTCAGTGACGTAATCTAATTTGCTCTTGGCATATCCAGGCAGTTATATCGTTGTTTTCCATCGTAGACTCGGGGATGTTTTCTGCGGTGCCGATCATATATATTTTTTTTTTGTAATGGTGCACAATTTTTGTATATGTTTTTTTGCAGCACATTTTGTCGTGGTCAGCGTGACACGTAACCATTCAGATTGACGTACGGGTTAGGATCGCAATAAATTCCTACCTGCGAAGGATGGGATATGCTCTGTTTTGGGGCATGAGTGAATTTTAATTAGAGTCCATATTCGGATAACAGTGAGACTGATAGGAGAGAGTCATGTTAACATAAGGTTATGGAGCAGAAAATGACAAAGTTGAGAAAGACCAGAGACAAATTTTAGGAAACCTTGGTCCATTTGAAATAGGTTTCAAAAAATTATATTTTCCAGAATAGTTATTAATAAAGGCGCACTAGAGAGAATTATTTTGACTTCGATGGGAGTGTTAAAATTGTGGTGGTTAGATAAAGTTAATCCAGACTGGATAAGCTAAACGTGTGTGTGTGTGTGTGTGTGTGTGTGTGTGTGTTCCCAGACTAAATTAAATGTTTCAAGTAATTTCCCTTGCGAAATTCGGCAGTCCCAAGTTTTTCTGCTGAAAGGGAAGTCTGAGGTACTCCGAGAAAATTAACAAGTAATTTTTCGCGTTAAATAAGTCGTCCAAGGGACGGGGTCTTGAAGATTTGTGAGTTGATGTTTAGCTCAGGCATTCCACTTTGTGTGCCTATCCAAACTTTGGCTTACTATCATACCTTTAAGGAATGCCAAACAATTTTCTCACACTGCTACTCGACATGGTCATGATCGCGCCAACTTAATTTGCAAGAAGAACGCGCTGAATGGAATACTGCCTTCTCATTGGCCAACTGAAAATAAGTTATAAATAAATGTATGACGTCATTTTCTTTAAACCAATGAGAGGACATTATTCCATTCAGCGGGATTTCACTTGCATAATAAGCGGGCGCGATATGGCCATGTCGAGCAGTAGCGTGGGAAAATGGTCTGGCATTCCTTAAAGATATGACAATAAGTCAAACTTTGGTTAGGCATACAAAGTTGAATGTCTGGGCTAAAAATTTTTTTACGCTGTGAGAAATGTAGCTTGAAATATCAGCGTTGATTCTTAGAAAGGTCGCGCGAGAAAGGGGAGATGTGTCGCCCCTTGTATTATTTTATACTATACGTATGACTGATGGTTAAATTCTAAGCAACGGTACCAGCCCATGTGTTTAAATCACCATCTCTCATTATGATGCACTACTTAAAAGACAATCTCTTTATCATACACTATTTTACATCATCTCTGATAGAAAGTTTGCACGTGTCTTAAATGAATGCAAGGAGATTTGTCAAGTGGCTGTGTGAACAAAAGTCAGTTAACCCGCTCCAAGAGAAAACCAGCTAATTAGTGTACCCACAGTTTTACACCGACCTCAGATGGATCAATATTTGTAAATTAGAGACACACTCTAGAGACTCGGCCAGCGAGTGGGATTGGGGTGGAGTGGGCGCTGGCCTTTATGTATATAGGGAGTCGACTCAAGAAATGATCATCCTTCATGAGTATACCTAGGTTTTGTTTTTTTTTTCTGTAAGGAGACGCCGTGTGTTAAACAAAAGCTTTTAAAATCTGTTTAATTTTCCTTCTTTATTTCTTTCTTTCTCTCTTTCTTTCTTTCTTGTTCAGTTTGTTTTTTTGTCAGTAGGCGCTCTAGGGCTCTCCCAAGATAAGCAAATACGACTGGCTATACTATGCCATGACAAAAGGTACTGTCCGCATTTGACATCGTATCTGGATATTGCGTTAAAATTAAACGGGACTATTTTGCCGATCAGTTGATAGGTTCAAGTCACGCACAAGTAAAAGAGCATTTCGTTCTTTGGCGGTATTTTACAACCAAAATAACACGAATATTTCTATAACAACACATTTGTATTTTCATTTAGCTCAGTTCAAATTACTTAACCATATTGCCCTCTAATAGTTTTATAAAACATTGCTTATGCTGCGATAAACCACGGGGTGGGTGTTAAACTGTTTCACCCTTTCCGCCACGGATAAAGTCGTCGGCATTTGCTTTGAAAGTACATGCGCCCTTCACCTCCTACAATGATCTTGAAAAACTTAAGTGTAATCTTGCTTTATAATGTAGCTCAATAGTATATTGTGGGAAAAAAAATAGAACCCAACCCCACCCCACCCTCACAAACAAACAAACAAATGAATTGCTACCTAGTTTCACAAAAGTGATGCAATCTTCGCCGTCGCCAGGTTTTAGTCGATAGTCAGGACAAACCAGAATAAAACTGAAATTTCCTTTGTCCACTTTCTAATGTTATCTCTTTTCGCTCGAAATCCGATGATCTTAGTTCAAATCTTAATTTTATTTTTCAAATTAAGTTTCTTACAAGCCAGACTTTGTATAGAACAATGTGGTAACACGCTATCAGTTTTTATATGAAACAGTCTTGAAGTTGTGAGGTAATGTTGCAAACGTACTCTTTAGCAATGAAAAGATGGTAAAATTAAGCCAATATTGCTGCATAAAAATCAATGGCAGCTCAAGGGGGTGGGGGGTGGGGGGTGAGGATCTGGAGGGGAAAATTGTCCCAGGGCGGCAGTCATAGTGGGCTCAGTCGGGAGTTTTTTATTTCGCAGTTGAAATTTCCGTAAGTATTTCACCTTAATCTCAGTGTAACGGGAGTAATTCTTCGTATAGCTTCTATTTGGGCTGGGGGAGGGGGCATGATGTAGGTTGGTGAGTGAAATAAAATCTGTTTCCTGTAGAAACGTATGGGCACTACCGGAGAAAATTGCCCTTGGGCGCCTGGAATCAAAGCTCACTGATAATATAATAAATTGTATTTTTAAAAATAAACTTCAAATCGTACATACTTACGATCACATTTTTAATACTATATACTTTCCAAATTCTCTAACAGAAAAGTTAGATGTTTATTTATTGAGAGCTTCGTACAGAAAAAATGTTCATAATTTGTCTTTGTTGGGAAGGGTTTGGGTCGGGAAGGTGGAATATCAGCAGAGCTTCATGTTTACGCCCAGTGCCATTAATTTTCATGAAAGAAAAAAATGACTATAAATTACACATTTAGAGGATCATGTTTATTTTCTTTAATTATCTTCATTTAATAAATAATTATTTTAGGTATGGAAGCTACGAGTTTTTGCTTCTGTGTTATTACGAATCTATGGTATTAAACTAAGCAACAGCAAAGAGCGAAAACCAACAAGTTTTGTAAAATGCAAAAAGAAATTTATTTCCATTCTAGAAGTTTCCTGAGTCATTCTAGTGTCATAATCAAGACTGTATCTTTTAAATCAAATTCAGGTAAACATGTTTACATTAATAATGATCTGAATCTCTTTGAGAAGTATTCGCTATATATTATGTTGTTTGCAAAATAAGTGTCCCTGGTCAGATACACAGTGAACTTAATTTTGGACAAGGCCAAGTACTAAATACGAATGTATATAACATATAATCATTAAGAAAAACCAGCAAATAATACAAATTGAATATACATAACAGTGTAATAAACATTAATAAAAAATACTTTATGTATTTATTTGTGGCCAGTGATACAAATCCATGCATTGTACTGATTATCTATAAAGAATATATTACATAGTTCAGGTTTTTGCATGGGTATAGTTTCTATTTTAAGATATTAAGAGTGTCTGTAGATTGCATAAGATCTATAAATAGATGTTAAATGTCTAACAATAAATATGTTTTCGAGTTTGGAGTTATTTATGGTTGGCTAATTAGAATCAAGTGGTTCAGTACTGCGACGTACGTCGCGTGAATAGGTATTGTGAAATAATATATTGAATAGTTAAGTCTCTCACGTGGGGTATGTTGTGACATATATTCGTAATAGACTCTTGGAGGTGTATATAAGGAGAGAACTGAGCAGTCGATTTCATTCCTAGTTCTGATTCCTATTTCTGATTCTTATTTCATATGTTCATGAGTTAATATCATTCTGCAGATTTATTTAATGTTGTGTTTAATTATAATTTGAGAGGAGACATTTGTTTGGAGTATTCACTGGAATTATAAAGTGCTTATATGAGTAAAATAATAATCTGGGACTATTGTGAATTATTCAAGGAGTTCTGGCCAATGTCATTGTGATACGTCAGAACTGTTGTCAGACTAGTACATTGGAGGATTTGAAATTCATTCGGACATTAGAGTCTTTTGGACTTGAATAGAACTTTTTATGATTATTTTGGGTTCTTTTCTTAATACTAATAAGTTCCTCTTAAATTTTCCTTTAATAACTTATCATTTTGTTTATAAGTCTTAAATTCTTCTAATTATCATTTTGTTTCTAAGTCATAAACTCTTCTAATTGCCATTTTGTTTATTAGTCATAAATTCTTCTAATTATCATTTTGTATAAAGTCTTAAATTCTTCTGAAGCTGTGCTTTTGTATAAGAAAGAAGGTAAATATTTTCTTCGTAATTTTTTATACAGTTGACAAGTAGTTCAAAAAATGAAATTTATTTTCAATATTAACATTACAAATTTCACACAATCTGTGTTCATAAGAAATATATTTGACGCAATCTATCTCGTAACAAAATACTTACATATCTTCCTGTATTACGTCTGAGATTCAAATTACTCGCTATGAGCATAGTAATTATGTGACAAACATTTCACTATCCCCTAACAATTCTAGATATTTTTGAGAAGTGAGGCTTATCCTCACTGACGTAGAGATACGCATTTTTGCAGTTTTTCTATTCATTCCACGTCCTCATAAGGTTTTGCCTAAAAATATCTTCACATCTCTGATTATATATATATATATAACTATTCCAAACATTACCAAATCCCTACGTAAATAAAAGCATTCAAGCATTGCTAGCTCAGCGATCACAATTTATTCACTGTTGTTATTGTAGACTGTAACGTCGTCTTTGCCCTTTGGCATTTCAAGGAGTCTCAGTCAATATTTCAGATACCTTTATCTTTTATTCTGCATACTAATTATTCATAAATCATTATATATGAATGCACTTGGTGTAGACTTATATATACCAGGAATGTAGCTACGAAATAACAAATGGACTCTTTAAATATTGTTGGAACCATAAAACCCACAAACCACAGGCCGATTTTTAAGAATGGGGTCTGTCTCTTAGTCAGAATTACCTAGGTACTTTACTAAATAATGAAAGACTGGACTTTGCTTTAAAATATGAATAACCTTTAACGCTTGCAAAACTACACAAACTTGACACAAATAACATGAGTTTTTCGAAGAAAACAAATACGCATCCGATATATTTAAAATATGATTCAATCTTTACCTCTGTATGACCATGGTACCACTTTTCATACCTTCTGAGATAACCTCTTCTACGGAATAGAGTAAATGCTGTTTTTGTCCATAATTATTTGTTGTTAGAGATGTATGCATGTTTCTATAAAATGTATAATTTTCAAGTGATTCCGTGGTGCCTTGCATTCTAAACTTTCTGTAACAGTTATGCAATAGTAGCATAGGGAAATAATTTACGGACAATGGGAAAATACATTACAGACACACACACCCGGGATTGTTTACGGACAAGATTTATACGGACAAAATCAAAACCATGCGATCGTTTACGGACAATTGGAATTTTGTATAGGGACAATAGGAATGGAACAGGTAGGGTGACGTCACGGTACTGGACACTCGCAACAATGTTGCAAGTGGCTGACCTCAATCAGGTGGAACACTGGTAACAATGTGATAAGAGGCTGACCTGAATACGTGCTACCCTAGGTAGGGACAAACACAATAGAGACATAGACATATATAACACATATAGACACACATATAGGCAAGAAAGAATGAATCTTTTCGAGGCATATGAAAGTGGCCCTGAAAAGGGCCTTTGGATTCTTATGTTAATACCATTTCGTTAACATAGAGGACATCTCACTGATCTTCTCTTTCTCAAACTTCGTCTAACCTCTGGGCCGTAGATGAGGAATCGCTTCAAACAGCCTTGTCTCTCCACATAGATCCTTCGTTTCCAAACAGTCGTCTCCGTGATCTGGATAATGGCCCATGATACTTTAACATACATGGGTAAGTCTGTACGGAACAGCATCGACGATACGAGAGTAGAGGATTCAACGTTTGTTAAAATCTTGTGACGAGAACAGGTGAAGGGAATGAATTGAGCTGCGGTTATTTATAGTGGAAGAGCGGATCGAAACGGATTGAGATTGTTCACCAATGACAGCACGCGTTACAAAATTCAGCCACTGCGCGGAGTCTCTCTTCCAATCCGAAGAGTGCTACCTGTGACGTCACATTCCCTATATAGGTGCGCTAGCGTCTGTGAACAGTGAATCGATGCGACATTGTTTTGTGAAACATGACTGAAATTAAGGAGACGATGAATTGGGGTGCACCGACCGTAGTGACGAGAAGCGATGGCATAGCAGCGGCTACCAAAGTCAACACAGATCTACTTCCAGAAGAGGTCGATTTTAATTGGGATTTAGTAGATTTTCTCTCTTCGCAAGAATTTGTTCCGGTACCAGTACTTTCGCCACCTTCTCCTTCTTTTCCACAGGTCGAGGATTTTAAACAGAGACAGAAAGAAGAATTGGAGAAATTTTTACAACAGCAGAAAGAGGCAGAACAAGCATTTCTCCTTGAACAGCAACAGCGAGAAGAAGAAGAGGCAAGAAGGAAACGACAGGAAGAAGCAGTAGAGAAGAAACAAGGCCTCGGAGAGAAGGAGAACAGTGAAACTCAAACGGTACTCTTGGACATTTTGGCAGAATTAAGGAGTCTGAAACAAATGTATCAGACTTCTTTATTACGACACAAGAGAAAAAGGCCTTTCCGAGCCAAACAGCCCAACCCGGTTACTACACATGAGATACCACCCCTAGTGATTTCTACCAAATCATCGACAGGAGCAAGTCCAGAAGTAGGCCTTGGCCGTGGCAAAGGCTTAAGGCAGTTAAAGCTGATTGCTTCTCGTTCCTGAGTTTGTTGTTTTGAAAAAACAAACACCCAAAGGCCTTTTTCACGGCCACCCACTTCTTTCGAAAAGAGATAGTATTTATTTTGCCAAAATAATTAAAACTCAAAATCCCTTTTTACCCCATGATGTACGTGTGTGAGTGCATGAGAGTAGGCCCTTTATCATTCCGAAAAATCAAAACCGGGAGACACTTACGTTTTTCAGTCTGGTCTATTCTGGTACAAATTTTAAAATCCAATGTCACAACACAACACAACACGTTTTTAAAAAGTTTATAGACTTCTTCTGTATCTTTTTTTCCTTCACTCTCTCTGTTTTTTTAATTTCTTCACTTTCACAGGATTTTCCTCCTCTTCTTCCTGACTTTTTTCTCTTCTTCTTTTCTTTTCTGTCTTCTCTCTCTGGACGTGTCGGGGTTCTTCTTTTCCCGAGGGTACCTCTTCTTCTTCGTCCACCTGCTCCTGTTGTTTCTTAGGGCAGTCTGAAGACCAATGTCCTTTCTCTTGACAATGATAACAGGTATCCTGACTTTTGTCTCTTTCGACACTGGTCTTGCTTTTTTGAAGGTCAGGACATTCTGTAGCCCAATGACCTTTCCTCTGACAGATATAGCAAGTATCTTGACTTTTATCTCGAAAGGAGGTGGAGTAGTCCGTCGGCTTGTCTGAAGAAAACTTTCGTATGACAACTCGCAAAGCTCTGATCAGAAGTTCGATCTGTGTGGGTTCATCCATCGTGCTGGTCGGCTTGAGAGTGAAATGAATACTGAGAGAGAAGGCACCAGCCCTTTATATATACACTGGTGTCACATAAATATATAGGGGTCCATGGCGTTTCAAATGTAGACATTTGACATTTTGCAGTCAAGATGAAACGATCACATCATTTCGTAAAGAAAGGAGAAGAAAGCAAGAGGCAGAAACGTGATTTATTGCCTCGCACAGTAGCTGAAATCTTGGCTCAAATTCATGTCAGCGATTTTGAAGATGAGATGAGTGAGCCATAATCCAGACAGTTTACACCCAACCAGAGTCCGCCATCACCACCAGTAAACCCTGAAAAGTACTACCACATTCGAGAGACCGACAGACGCTCCTCTAGAAAATTTAGAACTACGACCTACACGTACACGGTGAAGTTTAAAGATTTCAAGTCCGATGTACCGTTGGAGAAAGCAGAAGGGTTCATCACCGATGTGTGGGATTCTTTGTTAACCACACTGAAACGGCAATGTGAAGCCAACGAAGACGATCGCTTGAGACTTTCCATTCATCACGACAGTTTGAAGTCCCCTGTTTGGATCGAGTTTAGCAGCCCAGCAGAAATGACACCTTCCAAAGTCATGGACAAGATTCAGCACGTGCAGCAATCCAACGACAAGTTTCACATCACTGACGGAAAAGCGACACTGTTCATGACCCACTTACCGGACGCAAAAAGGTGTTATTGGTAGACGACCTTCGCAGCACCAAAAAGAACCTCGTCGGAATTAACAACCCTCAAGACCAGATGTGTTTAGCCTGTGCCATCGTGGTGGGACGAACGTATTCCGACAAGAACGAACCGGCAGAATGGAAAAGAGCCTGGCAAACTATTCAAAAATCTAGCCAAGCCAAACAACGAAGAGAAGCAGAACTCCTGTTATAGCAAGCGGGGATAAACAAATACACCGCTTGTGGCATTCCTGAAATGCAAAAGTTGCAAGACGTCTTGGCTCCACGCTACACAATGAAAGTGCACCCTCAAGAAGTGCGCGGGCCTCTGTTGTTTCGAGGCAAAGATTTCAAAGACGGAAAATATAATCACGTCTATCATCACGATGAACATTTTGATACCATTACTAGTATCACTGCATTCCTGGGATACGGTTATTACTGTGAGAAATGTGAACATGGCTATAACAATCGAGAGCAACACAAGCATTGTGGATTGAACTGCTCAGGATATTTGGCCTCTAAACCCTGTCTGGATGAAGGACAAGAACGAGTGCATTGCCCAGCTTGTCAGCGCACATTTGTCAGCCCTACCTGTTACCAACAACATCTAAAGACGCAAGGTTCACAGCAGAAAGTGCTTGTCAACTCCTGAGATTGTGTCCTACTTGTGGACAAGGCATACGTACCAATAATACCAAGGCGCACGTCTGTTCAGGAAGGAAGCTATGTCACATTTGTCACCAAATCATGGACTTGGAACACGAATGCTACATTCAGACATACCATTCCAAACATGAAGAAGAAGAAGAAGATGACCAGAAGAAAGGCAATTTCATCTTTTTCGATTTCGAATACATGCAAGAGACCGGTATTCACATTCCTAATTTCTGCATGGCTCATCGAGCATGCGAGAACTGCATCCAAGAGCCTATCTTTACTCATTGCCCTCACTGTAGCAAGATTCCTGGAGGACGTGAAAATATCTTTCGGAAACCGAACACATTGGCCGATTTCGCCCAATGGATCTTAGACGAGACGTGTAGCCGAGAGGACATCGAACATTACGGAGATTGCCATCGCTATGCCACAGTGATGGCTCACAATTCTCGGGATACGATGGACAGTTTCTTTTGAGATACTATATGGAACAAAGTATCGAACGTCCTAAAGTGACTTTGCATGGAGCCAAAATCATTTCCATGCAAGTGGGAAAAGTGCAGTTTAAAGATTCTATGAGTTACTTGGCTATGCCTTTGAGCCGAATGCCTAAAACGTTTGGAATGACAGAAATGACCAAATGCTATCTCCCGCACTTTTTCAGTACCGAAGCCAATCATCACGCCATTCTACCCCATTTGCCTGAGGCTGACTACTACGACCCCGACAACATGCGTAAGGAACAACGAGAAGCTTTCTATGCTTGGTACCACACTCACGCCTTTGACCCTTTCGACTTTCAGGAAGAAATGTTAAAATATTGTCGTTCCGACGTGGACATTTTACGACGTTGCTGTGGAAAATTTCGAGAACTGCTCATGGAACATGGAGGAATCAATCCTTTGAAAGAAGCCTGCACCATTGCCAAATAGTGTTCCTTAGTGTACCGTCAACGATTCATGCCAGAAACACCTTGGCTGTCATAAGTCCTCAAATGACTAACTTTGTCAAACGCCAGTATTCGGTCAAAGCCCTACGCTGGCTACATTACTTGTGCTACAAGGAAGACAAATGGATCCAACACGCTCGCAACGGAGGAGGCGAAAAGACCAGTGGAAGGTATTCGGTGGATGGCTGGAACTTAGAAAACTCCAAGATTGTGTACGAGTTTAAAGGTTGCTTATTTCACAGATGTCCAAACTGTTACCCTCAAGGTAACAATACAAATCAGTTTTTACAATGGACCATGGAAGACTTGTACCAGGCCACTTGTCAGCGGCGATTGAAGTTAGAAGAGCAAGGATACCAAGTGGTAGAAATGTGGGAACACGAGTACGATCACCGTTTGAAAACCGATCCCGAGTTTAAGTGCATCGTGGAAATTTACAAGCTGGTGGACCCTCTGAACCCGCGTGACAGTTTGTACGGAGAACGGACGAATGCCACCTATTTGCTGTACCAAGCCGACGAGGAGAAAGGAGAAGAAATCAAATTCTTGGACGTCTGTTCATTTTATCCATACGTGTGCAAATACTGTCACTTTCCCGCAGGGCACCCGCAATTGCTGACTAAACACATCGACGTGGACAACATTCGACAATATGAAGGATTCATCAAGTGCAAAGTCTTGCCTCCCACGAACTTGTACCATCCCGTTTTAGCTCACCATTGCCAAGGAAAACTGACGTTTCCCTTGTGTCGTACCAACCTTGTCAGCACATCCAGGAAGAACGCGCCTTGACAGGAACGTGGGTCAGTGTGGAATTGTTCAAAGCTCTGGACCTGGGATACCAACTGTTGGAAGTGAACGAAATTTACCACTTTCCCAAGAAAGGGAAATACCACAAGGGCAACGAGACACAAAAGGCATTATCGCAGACTACGTGAATGCCTTTTTGAAACTGAAACAAGAAGCCAGTGGCTATCCTTCCTGGTGCCAGACTCCCGAAGACCAAAAGAAATTCAAAGAGAAATGCTGGGAGCAGGAAGGCATCACTTTAGACCAAGTAGAGAGAAACGAAGGAAGGCGATCGTTTGCCAAAGTGATGCTAAAATGTTTGTGAGGCAAAATGGCACAACGACCGTGTTTACCCAAGACGGAGTATTTGACAGAACCTTCCCGCTACTTCCAGATGATTCACAACAAAACCAAATACATGAAACACGTGGACGTCGTTCGTGAGGACTTGATCTTAGTCAATCACGAAGAAGAACTGGACTTTGTAGAAGTCGACGAATTTGGAAATGTCATCATTGCGGCTTACGTGACAGCCCATGCTCGCTTAAACTGAACGAAGCTTTAGAACTGTTAGGAGATCGTGTGTTTTATTTTGACACGGACAGTTGCATCTACATCGATCGGCTGGGTCAACAGCACCCTGATATCGAAGGAGTCCGTTTAGGAACTTGGACGGAACAGAATCCCGACGATAAGATTCAAAGTTTTGCAAGTGGTGGTCCCAAATATTACGGCTACGAATACTGAGACCCACAAGGAGAAGTGCACACGGAGTGTAAAGTGAAAGGATTGACTCTCAATTATCGCACCAGTCGAGTGGTGAACTTTGGCCTATTTAAAGAAGCCTTGCAGTTTGGACAGGATGGAAATTTTAAAGTGACCACCCACGAACCTCACAAGATTGTACGTTTACACACCAAATCGTCAGCCGGCCCTTGGAAAAAGTCTATCAGATCGTGTACCAGAAGCGAGTTCGGCTTCCCAACCACTTCACTTTACCTTACTGTCACGTCGATATTGGTCAGCATATAAAAAGGGACAACGTCCAAGACCGATAGTTCATTGCCACTACCAACACCAAGCGAGAAATATGATTCCTTTCAAACAGCAAATATCAAGCGTAAGACTCAAGTCCAACGAGAAACTCGAGCACAATGCTGTGCCTTGCGATGGCAGGGATGCCACACGCTATGACCTCAGCGATTCAGTACCACATCATGGAAATTTTGTTATGACTGTACCTACCATGGAAAGTGATGCTGTGCGTGTCAAACCTGACGGATGCGAAAGCGATGCCACTCGTTATCGTTCACCTTTTCACTTTACTGGTTTTCATGGTGGATGTCATCATTATGAAACCATGCGACTACCACCCTACGGATGTCATCCAAAACTGAGCAAACTCCTGCATATTTCACTGTACCCTCATCGAAATGAACGTGTGAAAGACGAATATTCGTTCCCTGTGAGATTGTCTGAATACTGCGACTTTGAAAGTCGAATCCAAACCTTCCGAGGAAAATAGTTTAAATATCTCGGAGGACCTACCCCCGAATAATTAGCTAGAGCTGGATTTCTCTATTTGGGCGAAGGGGATAAAGTCAAGTGCTTCAGTTGCGGTGTGTCACTTCACGAGTGGGAGATGAAAGATTCCGCTTACCTGGAACATACTCGATGGTCTCCGGATTGTCACTACTTACCTTTAGTAGGACCTCGTCATTGAAGTGGCATACCATGTTGTTTAAGAAACCATCTTGGCTAGGAGTCAAACGTTGGACAACTCCTAGACAAGTATTTCAACCTCATTAAAAAATAATATTCAAACATTACCAAACGAATTGCAAGAGAAGATCTACAAAGACATTTGGCAGGGACTTGTCAGAGCAAAATCTCAATTTGTGACTGAGGAACTTTCATGTCGAGAAATTCACAAGAGGAAATTGACAAAAGTGAACAAACAAGTCAGATTTCTCTGGATCAAGTGTGCTTTCTTCCGAATATTCCGCTTTAAACCATTTACATTAGAAGATTTTAATGACATTTTTGACCGTTTCCTGGAATGGCAGTGGCTAGAAATTACTCACTACATCCGTTACTTTTGCTCCAGGAGAAGTGTTTGACTGACATGGTCATGGATACTTTACAAGAGAACATTCGTGGTTTGCCTGTGGAGTTGAGAAAACACATTTACCGAGAGTTGGTGAAAATACAAGTGAAACGCAAAGAACAATTGCATCCGTTCCATCACCGATGTTGGAATCACTGGTACCTGAATGGTATAAGAGGATTGATCGATTTCAAAGCGTTCTATTGGTCAGACATTGATTAATCACGTGAAATTCATGAAATTTTGGATGCCACTCATTCAACTTACAAGGTGGATCTAACACACCGAATTCCAACGGACGAGTTAGAGGATTACAACAAATCTTTACAAGAACTATTATTTTTAGTTCATTTCTGTGCGACGTGTGATGTGTGAGTTAGTGACTAAATATTTTTTGTGCTGTACTGAAATAAAACCGATGCTGTTCAAAAAGTACACTTATTACCTTACACCAAGGAGGGTATAAAAATGGACCACCATGCCACGACGTTTATCAATCGTGATACAACAGATTCCGTGGAAGGAAATCAATGATATTATTAAAACGGTGGAAGATTACGATTGCATTTTAAGAGAACTGTGTCCATTGAATTGGGGTTGACGTGTGGTGTGTGTCTTAGTGACTTGCTTTCTGGGATTTCGTTTCCCGGCCGATTCCTTGTGGACTCTTTACGAACAGTACATACCAACCAAAACATGAAAGTGGTCCCTTTAAATGTACACGAGAGACTCATTCTGCTCAAAGCTTTGCGCTTTCATCTCGATACTTTTAGACCTCTACAGGAGAACAAGATTCGTCAACTTTTAGGTACTGAAGATGTGTACGATGATGTGTGTGTAGCTTGTGACTTACACCCGTATTGGAAAGATGTACGTGGCTGGAAAAGTTGGGGTTTCGAGGCTTGGACAAAAGAAATGGCACACTATGCCCAAGATTTGTCATCCTAAAAAATTAAAACGTTCAGTGAAAAAAGTAACTTTTAAATCTGTGTTAGTGACAGTACCAGAAGAAGAACCACTCCCTTCATGACAGGACAGGACCGTCATCGACATCCCCGAAAGACCATTCTAGGAGAACCCCTGTGTGACTGTGCCAAGTAGTGCAGAGACTCTAAGAACATTACACACTGTCCCTACGATACCTCATCGTGATCACCAAAAATGTTGTACAAAGACTTGTTTATAATCCACTATGATCGTTTTGATGTGTCTTTTATTCATGTACTTAGCCATTTGGCATTTATGTATTTTTGTCTTTCGTGATGTCCACAATTAAAGATGGCAATAAACGTGCCCTGAAAAAAAAGTATAAAAACTCTTGCCTTGTCAGTATTCGTGTCAAAAGTGACATTCCTTACAGTACTATGGCTACCTCTACTGTCTCTACTCCCTCTTCCTCCACTTTCAAAGTCATTGACGAACACTTAGATCGAACTAGTTGGGAGGCCTTATATCTTCGCCATCACTTTGACATGCTCATTGAAGGACCTAGCGGTTCAGGCAAAACCGAATTTCTCAAACGTTTGATCGAACATAAACATCATTTGATCGATCTTCCACCTCAACGAATCGTGTGGTGTTACAAAGAGTGTCAATCGGCGTACAGCCTTCCGCGAGAAAGTCAAGACGATTCCATCGTCTTTGTGGAAGGCATTCCTGGCGAAGACGACGGGATCGTGTCTGACTCTAGTCAAACCCATCTGGTCATCTTCGACGACATGTTAGGAGAAGACGAAGAAGAAATTAAACTGTGGTTTACGCGCAAAGGGCATCGTAATGCCAGTGCCATTTACATCACCCAAAATTTGTTTCAACAAAGTAAAGCCCATCGCATCATCAGTCTCAATGCTCATTACGTGGTCTTGTTTAAAAGCCCTAGAGATAAATCGCAAGTGCAAGTCTTAGCAAAATAGTTAGGAACACCTTCGCTGACTCATGCGTACGACGATGCCACTCAAACCCCACACGCTTATTTACTCCTAGATTTAAAACCCACTACCCACGATTATTTGAGATTTCGTACCCATCTGTTTCACCGCTGGTGCCAAGACGGAGGGCCTGTCGTGTACACGTCCCCGTCGTCGACTTAACAACAACAACAACCAAAAAAGTCTATAAAAACTTCGGTCACTTTGGGTCTGTCTCACACATCGTCAACATGATGTCCTTTCAGTCTCATCTTCCCATCAAATTGATTCGTGCCTTGTACGGCATCAGTCGCGAAAAAAATCCACAAACACGTGCTCTTGTCTTAGAAGCTAGTCTCAAAGAAATCTTACGATGGTTTACGGTGACAGCACGTCAATTACTGCAAGGCATCATTCACATTCCACATCAAACCAAACGTTTCTTTGAGAGAGCCAAAGTAGCCTTGACACAACTGGCCGATCCTTGCATCGACACTCAAACCAAAAAGCAAATCATTTTGAAACCTGGAGGTAGCGGTTCTCTGGGAGGTGTCATCATTCGTTCCCTCTTAAAATGTGATCCCAATGCCCTCAAAGTCCTACCTAAGAAAGAAGCCACACTCCAACGTACCCAGAAGAAAAAGAAAAAGAAAAAGAGCAGTAGTGTCAAGACCATGTCACAGTCTCAGAAAAAGAAAAAGAAAAACCCACAGAAAACAGCTTCTGCCCACAAGAGAGGTACTGCCGCCAGGACGCAACCTTACACGATTTGCCACAACGGTAACTGCGTCTCCAGTAGTCTCAAGTTCTTCCATTTCTTGGTTGCTGGTGATGCCTGCCAAACGCGATTTGACACGTGTCTTTCCTAATCTGATGCAACATTGCAAACCTGCGTCTCCAAAAACATCTCCACCAGCAGTGACACCCTCTTCCTCTTTAGCGGCAGTAGCCGCTGCTCTTGACACGTGTCTTTCCTAATTTGATGAAACATTGGAAACCTGCGTCTCCATAAACTTCTCTTCCAGCGGTGACACCTTCTTCCTCTTTAGCGGCAGTAGCCGCTGCTCACAAAGTACCTGCCCCCAAAATCAAAGTCCAAGAGAGATCGAGCGTGTTAAAGAGTTTACTGGATTTGCCCAAGCAAGAACTGTCATGATTCAGTCCGTTGCGAAAACGTCCACGACGTGTGATGCATGCCATGAAAATGATACGACGAGCCGACAATCAGTGGCGACGCATTCCAGTATAAAAAAGACCAGAGGCAAACGATAGGGATCAGCGTTTTTGTGCTCCTGAACGCCCAAAGATATCGCCTCAAAGACGTGCAAACCGTCACCATCGTCGTTCTTCTGTCCGAAAAGGAAAAGGAAAAAGAAAAGGACAGTCACATCATCCGAAAAAAACGCTTAGCCAAACATCAACGTCCGTCCCTGAAAATACACCCTCGTCTATAGAAAAGGAGGAGTCACCAAAGGGGAGGATTTTTCTTATTAATGGATAAATTAATAGATAATTTCGCCAAAAAGATAGAGAACAAGCTCCAAAAAATAAGATAAAAGGACGCATGTCGAGCCATGGACTTCAGTGTATTTTGAACCCCAAAAATGACCCTTCATCGTCGTTCTCCTGTCCAGAAAGGAAAAGGAAAAAGAAAAGGACAGTCACGTCATCCGAAAAAAAACGCTTAGCCGAACATTCACATCTGTCCCTGAAAAGACACACTCGTCCAAAGAAAAGGAGAAGCCACCAAAGAGGAGAATTCTTTGGCGATTTTGGAAAACAAATTGTCACCTTTATGACGAAACGATAGTCCAAAAAAGGATAAAAGCCGTGTGACAAGTCATCCTCGTTAGTGTATTTTTTTGGTGTGTGCCCCGGAACCAACGAACCAACCAAGAAAGGTGTCACCCACCAAAAGTCATCCTTCTTCTACCCCCAAAGGAAAGAAAAGGAAAGGACTGCCTCCTCGTTTAGTCAAACATTGGGACATGTTGTCCGTCCTGTCCAAAGCTTCTCCACCCATGCGAAAAAGCTCATTCAAACCGCCTCCAAAGACGTCATCGATACGTGGGCGAATGTTGTCTGAATGTCTTGCAAGGAACGATACCTCTGACTAAACACCAGAAAAATGCTTAGCCAGACATCGACACGTTCTTCGCCAAATGGTCCAAAAAAAAACAACAAAATGCCCATTCGTGAAAAGAAAAAGATATTGGTGCAACGCGGAGGATTTTTTCCCCTTATGGGGCTTCTTACCAATGTAATAGCGAGACCTATGTTGGGTATGTTGAGAAAAATGTTACCCGCCATAGCTCCAGTGTAAAAGGGTCAAGAAGATAAAAGGGACCTCTGGAGTCAAAAGACTTTAGACGTGATCCTTGAAATCCAATGGAACGACGAAAACTGGTTTTAGTGCCTTACAAACGATGGACGGAATACCATCGTTGGCAAGAAAAACGGACCCCACATTTACCTCCCAATCCTCATTTAACCGAGATGTCCCAGTTGCAACTCGAATTGCAATCATTGATGGATCGCGGCGATTTGTCAGAAACGGAAAAATAGCAAAGGTACGGTCAATTGTTGCAACGACTGCAACTCTTTCACCAGAAAGCTTTAGACGAAACAGCTCTACCCACTCTGAAAGATTTTAAGACCTTCATGAAAAGTTCACCACCACCATTATCCCCAGCGGTCAAGACAGATGCAGCCCCACGGATGTCTGAGGAAGAAGAGGCAAGAGATGACTTTCAAACACCGTCAGCAGCTCCCATCCCTAGTAAGATTGCAGCGTCCTTGTTGACCACTTCCCCTACACCCCAATGAGAAGAACTTAAAGCTTGGGTTAAAAAGATGATGTCCACTCCAACTTCGACAGAAGTCAAAAAGAAAGAAGGGAAAGCAGAAGTAGAAAAAGAAAATAAGACCAAAGCCATTACAGTACCGCCACCACCACCACTACCTTCGACTTCTACTCCCGTGGCACATCGGACACGTAAAGCCGTTTCTAAACCACACCCTCGTCCCATTCAGAGTACTATTAGCAAAGAGTGGATCACTTATTAAAAAAATGGAGAAGGTGTTAGCCAGCGTTTACTACGATCCATCCCATCCTGCAGGTTGCGGAGGAGTTCAGCAATTGTATCGTGCTGCCAAAACTCGACTGAAAAGTGTCCGTTTACCTCAAGTGCAACGCTGGTTACAAAAAACAAGCCACGTACACCTTACACAAACCCATTCGACAAAAATTTTCCAGAAGTCGCTCCCCAGTCGAGGGTATCGATCATCAATGGCAAGCCGATTTAACTGATGTCTCTCATTTGGCCACTTACAATCGTGGCTACAAATATTTGTTTTGTGTCATCGACGTCTTTTCCAAATTTGCTTGGGTCGTGCCATTGATTTTCAAATCGAGCAGTGAGTTAGTGCGAGCCCTCAAACTGGTGCTGAACAAAGCAGGAGTCACCCTCCTCGATGGCAAACCGACAAAGGCACCGAATTTCTGAACCAAGCTTTCCAAAATGAATTAAGAAACGAGACATTCATTTTTTCACCACCGAGAATCCCGAAACCAAAGCCAGCATCGCGGAACGTTTTCAACGCACCGTGAAAGAACGAATGTGGAAATATTTTACGCATCAACACACTCTCAAGTACATCGACGTCTTTCCACACCTAGTCCAATCGTACAACCAATCTTACCATCGAAGCATCGGACGTGCCCCCAAGAAGTGAGTCTCGACAACGAAGTGACCGTCTTTGAGCGCCTGTTTGGTAAGTCCCCGACAGTGACTGTCAGCAAGAAAGCTGGAGTGTTGGCATCAGGAGATTGGGTGCGCATTGTGCACAACCAAATGTACTTTGACAAAGGTTACTTACCCAACTGGACCACAGAATTGTTTCGTGTCACTGAACGTGTGCGTGGCCGTTATCCTCCCGTCCATAAATTGGAAGAAAGGAACGGGGAAGTGTTAAAAGGAACGTTTTACTTGCCCGAGTTACAACGTGTGACCAAAAAAGAAGACGACGTGTACGAGATCGAAAGCATTCTCGATCGAAGAACCCGAAAACGACGTGTCAAAGAAGTCAAAGTACGTTGGAAAGGATATCCTCCCAGTTTTGACTCTTGGATCGACGCTTCGCAACTCATCGACTATAAAAAGAAATGACCATCATGCCCTTCAGCACAGCCTCAGCTACCGCAGTCACCACTCCGTCCCCCAGCTTTTCTCAGCAAGATCTACAAAAGCAACCATTGTGGGTGTGGTGTGGAGAACGTGTGCCTAAAACGCAAATCGTCTTTTTCTGCCAAATCTTTGTGATGTATTGTGTCATTGGTGCTGCCATTGCCAATTTGAGTTTGCAACAAGGAGACAAACAATTGTGGACCATTTTACTCAGCAATTGCATCGGTTATCTTCTTCCCAATCCGTCTCTGAAATATTCCTCTAAGGGGAACAACAACGGGAGGCTTGCGTCCAACCTCAGTTCCCTTCCAACAGTCACCATAACAATCCTCTTTTTAGACACTCCTCTGACTTCCAGCGACTCTTCGGACACTAGAACTCTAGAATTATGAACAACAAATTTTACTTAACGTTACCCAGTGACAGTTCCATGGAGGTGTTTCCCAATAACACCTTATAGCTGTTACACGGCCAAATTACCTCAGGCCATCCAATTGGATCAGGAAGCCCATTGGGAAGTGGCTTTAGTGGAAATGATTCACCCTACAGAAATCAAAAACATCATCGAAATTCAAAATACTTTTACGGTACAAGTTCATGACGAGCAAGTGCAACAACACTTCGATGAACGCGCCAGTGTAGGTGGCACTATGAAGTCACAAGGCCCCAAAAGTAAATGGACCACTTATCAGTTGAAAATTTCCTCATTTTATTATTTTAGTGGTCAACATTTGGTGAACGCCATTGCTGAGAGGTTCAATGGTGTGTTTGGCTAAACCTTGGAGAAAACCAGAAAAAGTGTCACGATCGAATACCACGAAATAGCTCGTCGCCAAATAATCAAATTTTCAGAGGACAATGTATTGGCCATTACATTTTGTCCTGAATTGTATGACATTTTGGGTGGAGACCCCAAGTTGATCAAGATTAGAAACGAAATACCAGCCGTTACCGGCAACTCGGATTTTGCGAAATATTTTCGATTCCCTGTAGAAATGAAACAAGGACTGAATTTGATTTTTGTGTACTCCAATGTGGTGGAGTACAAAGTGGTGGGACACACCTCCGTACCGTTACTGCGTGTCATTCCTTTCAAAGTGGATTCTGCCACGAACGCTGACGAGGAAGGTGGAACGCCTATCGCGTTCACCGCGAATTTGTACATCCTCACTATTTGCCCGTCAGTAAGTCGTATTTCGACATTGTCAACATTACTGTAAAAGGAGATCTGGGGCAAAATATTCAATTCACCAAAGGGAAAGTCACAGTAAACTCCATTATCGAAAATGATTACTCTAACCTGTTGTCAGTCATGTATCCTGTGTACCAAGGAGTCGCTCGACAGCGAGGACATGGTTTAGGAGATATGCTGATATCGGCCTTTCGTTCAGTCGCTCCCGTCTTGAAACCGATGGTGACACGAGGATTGCACGCCTTGAAAGATGCCGCGTTGATGTAAAGTAAAGAATTTCTCCAAAATGTCATCATTGACAAAAAGCAACAACCTAAAGAAGCTTTCTTGAGAGCAGGCAAAAATATCTTGCTTCAAACGGGCAAAGACATTTTGGGCCGACGAGAAACTCCTACAAATGCCGTGGGTGCTGCCAAGCCAGGCATTCCTGCTTCCCTGACACCACAGGAAGGACAAGGCAGAAAAAGACGACGAAAACACCCCTTCAGAGGA
Organism: Megalonaias nervosa; assembly: GCA_016617855.1. Taxonomy (NCBI): domain Eukaryota; kingdom Metazoa; phylum Mollusca; class Bivalvia; order Unionida; family Unionidae; genus Megalonaias; species Megalonaias nervosa. Next base: position 28,769 of record JAECUM010031698.1, read on the forward strand.
CGTTACACCCCTAGAGCTTTAAAGACTAAGAAAAGAAAAACTGTCCGAGAGTTAGACGTTTTTGATTATTAAAAGATCACAGAGAGAAAGAAAGAAAATAATGCACAAAGAGTCTTGCGCCTGTTCCAAGTCGGAACTGGATCTGTTTACCATGCCACCCACCATGATGACGATGCAAGAATCCGAATGGGTCGAATTTCATCCCGTCTCCTCTTTGACGGATTCAGCTCCCATCGAGTTTGAAATGAAAGGACAACCCGAAGATTACATCGATCTGAATAGCGGTTACTTGTATCTGAAACTTAAAGTGATCAAAACGGACAACACCAGTCCGAGAGCCGATGCCAGAGTGGCTCCCGTCAACAATTTCATGCATTCCTTGTTCAGCGAAGTGGATTTGTACTTGAATAAGAAACTGGTCGAAGATCATCTGTTCCAAGGACAGTTACCCAAACGTTTCATGTTGGCATCGTCAGTAATGCAGCCGTCAACGAAGCCCACGATCAAAATCCTTTCCAGTTTAAGCACTACAGAGTGTCCAAGATCGAGGTCAGTCGCGATGGCAAGACCTTGTGTACCAGACCCTTCGAGCCTAACTTTACCCTTAGAAGAATTACTTGAGATCGTACTTGTCCCTGTACGAAGCTACCGGACAACTAGGAACCAACACCAGTCACGGTATTTCGTACGAAGATTATGTAGGAGGTTACACTTTGTGGGCCTTTGATTTCACTCCAGACCAAGGCAGCGACGAGGGACATTTCCACCCTATAAAATCTGGTCAACTGCGTGTGGAACTTCAGTTTGCAGAAGCTCTCACCGAGACGGTCAACGTCATCTTGTATGCCGAATTCGATAATACCATAGAAATCAACAGTTTGAGAGAAGTCATTCTAGACTATTAGAAACTATGGAAGACTCTTACCCCTCTTTGAACGGTAGAGAATCTTTGGAAATGGAATGGGAGGATACCGTGAAAGCAGAACCCAAAGACAAAGGCGAAGAGGACATGGTGGTCACGTCCAGATGGCCAGAACAAGAACAATATTTAGTGTCCTGTTTAGCCAAACATCTGGCGGATAAAATTACGGAATTGAGCAAGAAAGATTGCTATGGATGTCAAAACGATCATCCCAGTCAAATTCGACACGATAAATGTCTGATGATGAGCCAGGAAGAAAAATTGGACGAGTATCTGGACCATGCTTGGAGACTCATCTCGGAAGAAGCAGTGTTGCATCAGTAGTATAAAGACTTGCGTGATCATTCCTGCCCTCCATTGACTACTCTAGAGATCTATCGCATCGAAGCTGTCTTAGTCCAAAGTACGGAGACGAAGCAAAGAAATGGTTACTTGACAGAGATTTTCAAACAAAAAGTCAAAATTGAATTGATGAGTTATCATTACCTGTGATAAAAACAACAAAACAAAAAAAATGGATACCTGGGAACTTTATTACCTTTTGAGCAACAGTTCGTACACTGCTTCTTGGAATCCTGTCGTGTGCGCTATAGATGAACTACCTCATCGCAAACATCAAGACCATCTAGCTTATGTCATCAACACGGACGACAGTCATCTCCCAGGAACCCATTGGGTCGCCGTCGACTTCCCTAAAGAGGATTGTGTGGAATATTTTGATTCGTATGGATTACCGCCTTTGGAAGACGACATCATCGACTTTATGAGAGGAAATGCCCAGACGACACGATTCAATAATGTGAAATTACAAGGCACAGATTCCATGGTGTGTGGACAATATTGTGTGTATTTTCTTCATCAAGGCAGTCTTGGATATCCTTTAGAACATTTAGTGACTTATTTTGATCGTAACTCTTCTAGAAACGATGAGAAAGTAGATCGATGGTTTTGTGACCATTATGGCTATCTTTTGTCTTTAGCTAGGAAACGTAGTTTACATCAATGGCCTCATTACTTCCATCAGTGGAAATCTCACATGATTTCACAACGTTGTCAACCTTGTCAAAAAGTTTGTTTAATGTTATTGGTAATTGTTAGTAGTTAATTGTTTGTTGGATAAAAAAGTTGTGTTTTGAAAACAAAATGTGTCTGTCGTTTGTTTTCAAAAAAAGACTGTGAATATATGCTCTTTGACTTTCTCTCTATCCCTCACCATGACATTAGCTATCATAACGTTTCGATCCAACAAAAATCCTAGTAGGAATGTTTTCTATCGCGTCCGCGTTTGAACCATATAAAGCGGGTGGGTCTCCAGTAAGGCCATCCCTGGTTGACTCGTCTACCTATGAACATGCCTTCCAGACTAGCCAAGCTGAACGAAGCTTACGTCAATTTACATCGTGTCAGGCTAAACCTGATACCTAAGCCTGAAGAGACAGAGAATGTCAGGATGTTAACAATAGCCCAAGACCCGGTAGAAGAGGTCTTCAGGGAGGAAATCAAGAAAGAACAAGAAGAATGGACAGAGAAGTACAGACTTCAGAAGTAGAGAGAACAGCAGCAGCAGCAACAGCAGCAGCAGGAACCAGACAGAGGTTTTGTTGACTGCCGTGTGGACACCAAGGAGTTCTCCTTCTCTTTAAGCAGAAGCAGGCCGTATCGTGTAGGAAAGCCTGCCGCCAGACGGGGACGCAATCATAGACAGTAAAAAGATTGTCATCACTCCCCGTGAACAAAAACAGCCCTTTTTAGGGCTACCCCAATACTCTAGAAAAGACATACTAATTCAATTGCCAACAAAAAATTGTGTGTTTATGTTTTAAAAAATAGAAGTGTGTCTATAAGCACTTCGTTTCTTTTGCCAGTAAAAATCCACACTTCGTTTCTCTATCTTGTCCAATAGTGCATGTCTGTGTTTGTAAGTAAAAAAAAAGTCAACGTGATTGTTTCTTTTATATCCGCGTGTTCCATGCTTTTTGGTTATGATATGGGTATTGTAAGTTTTGGTGACAGGGGATGTTTACCTTTACGTCCGTGCTCCAGGGATATGAAGCGGAACGCTCGTCAGTCTGGCTACCCGCGTTGACTTGTCAACATTGAACATGAGTAGCAGAATTGACAAACTTTTAGAACTTCAGATGTACCTGGAGTACACCAGGCGCCTCCTGGACGAGCTGGCTATGGATTCCATTGCAGAAGCAGCCCGGCTGAAAGAAGAGGAGGAAAAAAAGAAGAAAGAAGAGGAGAAGGAAAAGAAGAGAGGGATCCTGCCTCACCTCATGCTAAGACCTCTGTATGAGGTCAAGCCTGAGGTGAAGACTCCAACGCCTTCACAGCCACCACTTCCACAAGAAAGACTGCCACAGCCTCTGCCACCAGTACCACCAGTACCAAGAGTCGCTGTCCCCCAGACAGAAAACTGGGAGGAGGCATTGGAGCAGGTGGAGAGACAGCGACATGAGTGGGAGCCTCAGAGACCTCATCCCCGGGTGTGGCATAGAAGAAGACAGATGTAACAACAAGTGTTCACTATCCCACAAACAGAGGAGTGGGACGGTGAAGCCACTCAACCTCCCTCTGCACTCCCAAGAGAAAAATTGAATTGGGAGCAGGATTGGAGCAGACGTTGTGTCTGTGGGGCCAGACCTGGGAGGTGTCACCATTAGCCAGATGCATTTAAAGTTGGGGAAAAAAAGCCCTTCTCAGGGCTGACCAGATCTCTAGAAAAGAGAGACTATTCAAGTTGCCAATTTGTGTGAACGTAGAGTAGTGTGACTATAAACACTCGCTCATTTATTGACGTTTGTGTGGATAGTAGATATGGTATGTTTTTCTTCTCTTCCCGTCTGTGTGGATAGTATAGTGTGTGTGTTTTATGCAATCGCGTCCGTTTGTGTGGATAGCAGGTATGGTATGTTTTATGCATTCGCGTCCGTTTGTGCAGATAGTAGAGCGTGTGTTTTCCTCTCTTCCCGTCTGTGTGGATAGTAGATATATGTGTGTTTTATGCCTTCGCGTCCGTTTGTGTGGATAGCAAAGTGTGTGTTTTTCTTCTCTTCCCGTTTGTGTGGATAGTAGGTATGGTGTGTTTTATGCATTCTCGTACGTTTGTGTGGATAGTAGTGTGTGTGTGTGTTTTATGCATTCGCGTCCGTTTGTGTGGATAGTAGGTATGGTGTGTTTTATGCGTTCGCGTTCCTTTGTGTGGATAGTAGAGTGTGTATTTTTTTCTTCTCTTCCCGTCTGTGTGGATAGTATATATATGGTGTGTTTTATGCATTTTCGTTTGTTTGCGTGGATAGTAGGTATGGTGTGTTTTATGCATTCGTGTCCGTTTGTGTGGATAGTAGGTATCGTGTGTTTTTTCTTCTCTTCCCGTCTGTGTGGATAGTATATATGGTGTGTTTTATGCATTCTCGTACGTTTGTGTGGATAGTAGAGTGTGTGTGTTATATGCGTTCGCGTACGTTTGTGTGGATAGTTGGTATGGTGTGTTTTTTCCTCTCTTCCCATTTGTGTGGGTAGTAGATATGGTGTGTTTTATGCGTTCGCGTTCGTTTGTATGGATAGTATATCATATGTGAAGCCAGTGTAAAGGATGTTTTCCTTCATGTCCGTGCTTCACGTATATAACGCGGAGCGGTCGTCAGTCTGGCTACCCAACGTTGACTAGTCAACACCTTGAAAAAAAATTAATTTGTTTAACGAATTGAAAGACAGTTGGTACTGGATGATTGATGCGGCTTACGTGGTGGAAACACTAGAACAGGAATGGAAATATCCAGTTACGAAAGACTTTGTGGCCAGTCAAGTCATTAGCCTCAAAGTAGCCAGGGATCTGGTAGAAGGTATGATAGAAGAGGAGAGAAGGTGGAGAAATTAAGAGGTTTCATCCAGCCTAAGTATGTGAGAGTGGGGACATTGAAGGAGACCCTTGATCATGTCATCCAAGTAAGGAGCTTCTTGCAAGATATAGCCAATTTTACCGAGTGGTCTCTTGTCCAATGGGGCTTACAACAATTAAGGAAATATGAAGACATGATGAGAAAAGTGATGAAAGAAGAGGTAAATAAAATCAAAGACACCTGGACAAAAGAGAGAAAGGAGAAGGAAACAGAAAGAGAAAAGAATTGTTTGAAAGACTGAACAAGAACTGGATCAAGGTGCAGGAAAAATTTAGATCAATGGGACATCCTGACTGGATGCCAGAGAAGGAAAAGAACAAGAAGAAAGGAATCATAGAGAAAGTCAGGAGCTGGTGGAAGAAGTGGAGAAAATAAAAGAAGAACCCAAAGGCCCTTTTCAGGGCCACTTTCATATGCCTCGAAAAGATTTATTCTTTCTTGCCTATATGTGTGTCTATATGTGTTATATATGTCTATGTCTCTATTGTGTTTGTCCCTACCTAGGGTAGCGCGTATTCAGGTCAGCCTCTTGCCACATTGTTACCAGTGTTCCGCCCGATTGAGGTCAGCCACTTGCAACATTGTTGCCAGTGACTAGTACCGTGACGTCACCCTACCTGTTCCATTTCTATTGTCCCTATACAGAATTCCCATTGTCCGTAAACGATCGCATGGTTTTGATTTTGTCCGTATAAATCTTGTCCGTAAACGATCCCAGGGGGTCTGTAATGTACTTTCCCATTGTCCGTAAAGTATTCCCCTATACTACTTGCAATCTCTGTCAAAACAAGACTGAACAGTAGGAAATTTTCTTGGAAATACCACGGCTAAATGTTTACTTTCCGTTAACTATCTTCAAGAAGTCTGCAGCATCATGATAAATGCTAATAATTGTTTCCACGTATAATTTGAGTCCGGCATAATTAATATCAATTAAAATCGCATTCACATTTTGTGATCAAAAATCATAGTTCGGTCTAAAAGTCCTTGAATCTCACAGTGTAAGTATAAGTGTATGTTCTCTTTCGAACTTTTTTAAAAGTGAACTTACTTGCAGGTTGGATACGAAATTAATCTTCGGATACTGCAGAATGACTCTCTCTCTCTCTCTCTCTCTCTCTCTCTCTCTCTCTCTCTCTCTCTCTCTCTCACTCACTCTCTCGTACTATTCTGATTAGTTTTAAGGATACGGTCATTTTTTTCACCCAAATTCTATTCGTGGCAAATAAAAAATTCCATTACATTTGTGACAAAGCGGAGAACCAAAATGTGTTGTTCTCTGGATCAATTAGTCAAGTAGCTGAACAATGTACTTTGTTTGATATTGTCAAAACACAAACAGAAAATACAGCTGCCTTAAAGTAAACGAAAACCTTATCTTAACGCCAAATTCTGATCTTGTTTGACAGTGTAACAATATCTGTCTCTTTCGCCGAGAATAACTTAAAATAGTCAGTCAGTGAGCGTATTACATCTAGGGCAACAAAAAGGAAAAATAGTGCATCTCTAACAGAGAGAACCAAAATGGTCCCATTACAGCACTGACATTGGATATTTTGTGAAACCCTCGAAAATAAAAACTGCTTTTCTCTCTAGGGTTGGATAATATAAAATAGCGTGTTTGCTTGTAAAAGCAAGCCAGTACATCTCACTATCTTTGCTTTTTCTTCTTGTTATCTTGTTTATTGTCTATAGAATGCTATAGTTTCCCTTAGTATCTAATCCCCATCGTCAGTATGTGTAAGTGCTGGTCAGAAAGACGGTGCGTTGGTTAGTAGATGGGGTGCTGGTCACTTAGCATTGTGTTGGTCAGTAGAGGCGGGCGTTGGTCCAAATGTGTGCGTTTTGGTTCGTAGATTGGAGTTGTAGTGATTAGAGGTAGATGCTGGCAAGTACGACGGAGTGATTGTCAGTAGACGACAGTGGTGGTAAGTAAAACGGCGTGTTTGTCAGCAAACGTGGGTGCTGGTTAGTAACAAAAAGGCGTGTTCGTCAGTGGAGATGAATGCTTGTTAGTCAGACGGTAGGTTGGTCCGTCTGTGTCACTGTTTTTTGCAGTACCTTTTCCCCTTTATCCCATATCGCCTATCAAGTTAATCCTATGTTAATCCCATAGACATTTTTTCAACTTGCATTTCACCTTCACCCCATGCCTTTTCCTCCTGTGGATATTGTTCCCATACCATCTACCTTGTCGCCAGTCAGTCCCATGCCACTCAACCTTTTTATACATTTCTTTTACATTGCATGTTTCCATTGTCGCCAGACAGTCCCATTGGTCAACACGGTATTCCCCCCCCCCCGTTTATACCTTTCTATTTAAACTTATATACTTATTTTTGTAATGGTCATTTATTTATCCTCTTGCTTTTTCTCATTCATCTGCAAATGCATATATTTTGTAACTCGTTTATTCATTTATTGTTTTTTCTGTTCTTCATTCATTCATTCATTCCGTCTACATATTCACTTACCCACTTATCTGCATCTTCGTCTGTTTGTTCTCCAGTTTCTTTTTCGCACTCCCTTTCATTGTAAGACTGACTGGCGAAATCGCAAACTGAATGCATTAAATTATTAATGTCCAGAAAAATCTTAAAGCGTCGGGCTATAATTAAATTGATATAGCCGTCGTAGAAAGAAATGCTGTCGATTATTTAATTTTTTTGATTTTTTTCATGGAGTTCACAGAATTAGAGAATCTAACTGTCTTTAATGTAATCTCTCTCTCTCTCTCTCTCTCTCTCTCTCTCTCTCTCTCTCTCTCTCTCTCTCTCTCAATACACAATGTATATCCTGGTTACCCAGCCAACTATAGTTCGCATGTGGTCGAATAATCTGATATATCACCCCGCCCGACTCGGCTTGTCTGCTGTTCCAGTTTCTAAACATACCACCGGTAATTATATACCAGCAGGGAAAATATTTCCCATTTAAACCAACAAATAACTTCACTATGTGAGCAAGGTGTTAAAGAATGTTAAGTAACATGTCACTGTCTACTGTCATTAAGAGAAGGCACAAAATCAGAGCTTCATCTAGAATCTTTCTAACGTTTCCAGACAGTTTCTCCACTCTGTAATACCGTAAACAGTTTGAAAGTATTACCGTTATAGAAAAATACCTCGTTTTTTTTAAATTGCATGTTAAAACACTTAAACTAATAACTGGTAAGGAGAGCTTTAATATGTTAGGCACAAAAATAAATTAAAATTAAAGAATAGTAACCCAAGAAATTGAAAGATAAATGAACACAAGAAAAGGAACTGAAAAGAAAACGAAAAAATATTTTGGGAATTGTTACCTATATGTAATTGTTTGTTAGTTTTAAATTCTTTTTTTATTTTTGTTTCATTACATTTTATTGTAATGATAATTTTCACTGGATTTGAATCTTTTTCGGAAAATTCAGTCTTCTCTTTTGACTTGATTAGAACGCAAATGTTTGCTTCATTTTTGTTTTTAGCTAACCTAGTTCTTAACTTTGGTTCCGATTTTATAAACTTTGAATAAAAACGATTGGCTATTACCAAGGTCATGTTCGGCCCACGTGTTAGCTAAGTTGCAAACAACCTTTCTTTTTTATTTATTTCCAGCGTGAGAATCTGATTCTTAGCTAGGGTTATTTTGGCCTACGTGTAAAATGGCAATTTTTTTTACTGCGCTGTTCAAATTAGTGATCATGTAGCCCGGTCACGTGAGCCACCATGTGATCTAAAATCGCGAGTTAAAACAGACGTTTTCTAGTAGATTTGTCAGTCGTATTTTTTCACCGTTAGAGCTCAAGGTGTTTTGATGTTGATGCCAGTTTATTTTTAAAGTTCATCTATTTTTGGGGGGATTTAATAATTTATATTCTCTGGAAAACAACACAAGTGCTTTTCTTTATAAAAATTCTGGGACAAAGACATTTAGTGGAAATTTATTTTTGGAATTCTAAACAGAACATTATAAATTGTGATTCAACGAGGAACTGTTGCCATCAGTACAACGACCTCATCTGACGTCATCGCCTTCCATATTGGAACTTCATCGAGATTCGAACCTGGATTCAATTAGAACTGTTTAGAACTGTTTAGTGATAAGACTTATATTTTTCAATTCTAGGATTAATTTTTAGATTATCTTCACAAACCGTAAGTCCTATTGCATATTTTTATCTTGTTTTCTAGGGGAATAAATTATTTGTTAAATTTTACAAAGCTTGTTGGCTTCATTCTTTACTTTTGTTACTTTTGTACGAGCCTACACGTAACAAAGGAAAATTGCGGTTCTCGTCTTGGGATATATGAATTTTGGTTAAAATATTTCAGAAAATTGTATTTTGAAATTAAATTCCCCTAGTTTTTAAATCCCAAGTACTATTTTACATTTTGTTTGAAATCATTAGTGAAAACAACAGGCTCTTATTCACAATGTCATCAAAAGTGAAGACTTTTCTTTCTAGTCCTACTCAGGAGCAGTGGATAGTTGAAAAAAGATGAATTGCTTAAACTTGCCAGAAATACGATCTTTCTGAAGCAAAAGCTTCCTTAACGAAGCAAGAAATTAAAAACATTTTGATTCAGTATTTGGTAGAGAAGAAAGTTTTTGATAAAAGTGTTTTGGCTTCGGACAGTAAGTCTGTATCAGACTCTGACATAAAAGTAAAGTAATTAAAAATGAAATACAAGCTGGAATTGGAGTTAAGAATGCTCGAGCTTCAGAAAGAGGAAAGAGAGAAAGATAAACAAATGCTTTATGAAAAAGAGGAGAGAGAGAGAAACAATTGTAGTTGCACTTAGAAGAGAAGCAATTTCAATTACAATTTGAAAAGAGGAAAGAGAGAGACAGGAGAGGGAGAAAGATAAACAATTACAATTTGAGAAAGAGGAGAGAGAGACAGATGCAATTACAAAGAGAGAAGGATGAAAGGGAATTTTAAATTAAAATGAAAGAAATGGAGCTGGCAAGGGAAAAGCACGATCCCACTTTACATACCAATTCAAGTTTTGACATTACAAAAAATATCAGGTTAGTGCCCCCTTTTAGAGAAAAAGAAGTAGACAAATATTTTTCTCGTTTTGAAAAAGTTGCGGAAAGTTTGCAATGGCCAAGGGAGCATTGGACTCAGTTACTACAATGTGTACTAATTGGTAAAGCTAGTGATATTTACCATTCAATGTCAGTTCATCAAAGTGCTGACTATCATGTAGTGAAGGAATGCATTTTAAAGGGTTATGCGTTAATCCCTGAGGCTTATCGGCAAAAATTCAGAACTATAAAACAGAAGCTGGACAAACTTATGTTGAGATTGCGAGAGAAAAAAGCAGTTATTTGAGAGATGGTGCTTAGCTAAGAAAGTTGAACATGATTATGAAAATATCAAACAACTTGTATTACTTGAAGAGTTCAAGAACTGTGTTCCCAATGACACTAAGATTCATCTTGAAGAGCATGAGACTGAAACCTTGGAAAATGCTGCTCTTACTGCTGACAAGTATTCCTTAACTCATAAAGTTCCTGTTGTAAGTAAGGCTTTCACTCAGCAGTCTACTGGTAGAAAGGTATTTCAGCCTAATACGACTCCTTCTAAAACTCAGTCTGGCACAACTTTTAAAACTCAAGCTTCTGATAAACTTGATTCAAAATCCTTGTCTCTTCCTATGTGTACCTATTGCAAGAAAAAGGACACGTTATTTCTGATTGCTTCAAATTGAAATATAGGCATCAGAATCAAGACAGACCTATCCCAAATGCTCTTATTTCTAAGAGGTCAAGGTCACGGTCATGTATTGGAAGTAATACATTCGTTGGGTCTAATAAACCCCAGTCTGATTTTATGATGGAGAATTATGAACCATTCATCTCGAAGAGTTCTATATCACTCTTGGGTGATTTGGCCAATCATATCCCTATTAAAATTTTAAGGGATACAGGAGCTTCTCAAAGTCTTTTATTATCAGGTACTTAGCCTTTTTCTGAGAAGTCCTGTTCTAATGAGAGTGTTCTCATTCAGGTAGTAGAGTACGGCTTTGTTAATGTTCCTCTCCATTCTGTAAATTTGTCATCAGACTTAGTTTCAGGACCTGTGACAGTCGGTATAGTCTCTAATTTACCCGTTCAGGGCATTCATTCGTTACTAGGCAAACACCTAGCTGGAGACAAGGTCGTCGTTAATCCACTTGTAACTGACAAGCCTTCTTTGGATCAGAAAGTTGATGCTATTGCAAAAGAATTCCCTGATTTATACCCAGCATGTGCAGTTACCAGAGCTATGGCAAAGAAAACTCTTGAGAATGATTTTGATAAGAAAATATTCCTTTAGCTGACACATGTGTTGGTCAGGCTTTTGATGAGGTCACTTTCACTCCTAATTTGGATCAATCAAAAGGTATTGATCACAGTGAGCCTCTTTTAAATACTCATTCTCTTTTATCTAATCAGGGTGACAAACAACAATCACTTGTCGTCGAACAGGAAAAAGATCCTGAGATCTCCTGTTTGTTTCAGAGGGTCATTAGTGAAACTGAAGCCACTGAAGTACCTGTCTGTTATTTCATTAAAAATGGAATTCTTATGAGAAAATGGAGACCTCCCGAGGTACCTGCTGGTGACGAGTGGTCAGTGACCTATCAGATTGTACTTCCAAAATCTTACAGGAAATATTTAGTTTGGCTCAAGAAACTCCTCTGGCTGATCATTTAGGGATAAATAAAACTTATAACAAGATCTTGACTCACTTTTATTGGCCAAAAATCAAAAGTGATGTTTGTAAATTTTGTAGATCTTGTCATACTTGTCAAATGGTAGGTAAACCCAATCAGAAGATACATAAGGCTCATCTGCAACCTATTCCTGCATTTGACGAACCATTTAGCAGAATTATGGTAGAATGTGTTGGTCCCTTACCTAAGACCAAGTCAGGCAACCAATATTTGTTGACCATTATGTGTGCGTCAACAAGATTCCCAGAGGCAATTCCTTTGAGGAATATTAAAACCAAAACTATAGTAAAAGCTTTGATACAGTTTTTTTTTTTACTCAATTTGGCCTTCCCAAATCTGTCAAATCTGGTCAAAGGTCAAATTTTATGTCTGGAATTTTCCAGCTTGTTATGCTTGAATTTGTCACTCAGTAATTCAAGTCAAAAGTGAAATTATGGTTTCACAGAACTTTACTTGAGAGAAGTTTTGAGTCTTGTAATAAAGTTCATTCTCACTTGCTCATTCTTCAAAATTCTCTTCAAATTAGATTTTACGGCCCTTACAAAGTTAAGAAGAAAATGAATGAGTTAAATTATAATAATAGTACTCTGATCTAAATACATTAATGGAGTACTAGTATATTGAAAGAGATAGCCAAGTAAATCGTGCAATTAATTTAGTTGTACCTGTCCCACAAACTGAGCATATAAGTGAAGAAATTCAATCGGACTCTGTTGATCTTGGAGAAACAAATCTTCGGAATTCGGAAATTATGAAAAATCTGGACCAGAAATTTTTACATTTTCAACAAGAAAGGAATGAACTTAAATAGCTATTATTTGAATATGAGCACTTATTTCAAGATATTCCTGCCAGGACAAACAAAATTTTTCATGACGTTGAAATTCTAGATTCAAAACCTGTGAAACAAAACCCATACAGGATAAACCCTCTGAAACAGGAATGCTTGAAAAAGGAAATTCAGTATTTGCTGGAGAATGATTTCATAGAGCCTAGTAAAAGTGACTGGAGTTCACCATGTATACTTATTCCGAAACCTGATAAAACTTTCCGTATGTGCACTGATTATAGGAAGGTGAACAGTGTGACAAAAACAGATTCATTTCCATTACCAAGAATCGATGACTGTTTTGATAAAATAGGAAATGCCCAGTACGTCACCAAATTTAACCTTCTGAAAGGATTTTGGCAAATTCCATTAACGGAAAGGGCAAAGGAAATTTCGGCATTTGTGCCTCAGATGGACTCTATCAATATAAAGTAATGCCGTTCGGGGTGAAGGGTTCCTCAAGTACGTTTCAATGTTTGATGATAATGATTACCTCTGGTCTAGATAATTGTGATGCTTACATTGATGAGATCATCATCTATAACGACATCTGGAAAGAACATCTAGCCACGATTCGGAAATTCTTTGAGAGACTCACTGATGCAAATTTGACAATCAGTTTATCTAATAGTGAGTTTTGCCGTGCTTGTGTAACTTTTCAAGGACATATTGTGTGACATGGTCAAGTTAAACCTACAGACGCTAAGGTCATGGCTATCTCTAATTTCCCTGTGCCTGTCAGTAAAAAGCAACTGATGAGATTTTTGGGTATGGCTGGATACTATCGGACATTTTGTTCCAATTTTTCTAATATTGCTGAATCCCTGACAAACTTGTTGAGCAAGAGAAACAAGTTTCTTTGCACTGAAAAATGTCAGGAGGCTTTTGATAGGTTAAAAGCCATACTTAAAAGTGTGCCGGTTCTTACAGCTCCAAATTTAAATCAATCTTTTAAACTATCTGTTGATGCAAGTGATGTTGGGGTTGGAGCAGTATTGATTCAAGAAGATAGAAATGGTGTTGATCATCCAGTGTGCTATTTCTCTAATAAATTAAATAAGCACCAAAGAAATTACTCAACGATCGAGAAGGAATGTTTGGCTTTAATATTGGCATTACGGCATTTTGAAGTTTACATTAGTTCAGCTCCTTCTCTGGTTGTTTTGTTTAGTGATCACAACCCCCTTACTTTCATCGATAAGATGAAATATAAAAATCAAAGATTATTAAAGTGGAGTTTGCTTTTACAAGAATATAATCTTGACATCAGGCACATCAAAGGAAATGACAATTTAATTGTAGATGCGCTTTCCCGTGTATAGAAATATTATTTCATGTACACTTTGTATAATTCATAAGAATTTTCTTATGTAATTTTGTTTTACCTCATGTATAATTACATATGGTAAAAAAAAGCTTTATTATATAAATCTTTCTTTTTCTTTTTGGAGGGAAGTGTTACGTATATGTAATTAAATTGCTTGTTTGTTAGTTTTAAATTCTTTTTTTATTTTTGTTTCATTACATTTTATTGTAATGATAATTTTCACTGGATTTGAATCTTTCTTCGGAAAATTCAGTCGTCTCTTTTGACTTGATTAGAGCGCAAATGTTTGCTTCATTTTTATTTTTAGCTAGCCTAGTCTTTAACCTTGGCTCCGATTTTGTAAACATTGAATGAAAACGATTGGTTATTACCAAGGTCATGTTGCTTCATTTTTATTTTTAGCTAACCTAGTTCTTGACCTTTGTTCCAATTTTTTAAACATTGAATGAAAACGATTGGCTATTACCAAGGTTATGTTCGGCCCACGTGTTAGCTAAGTTGTAAACAGCCTTTCTTATATTTTTTTCCAGTTTGAGAATCTGATTCTTAGCTAGGGTTATTTTGGCCTACGTGTAAAATGGCATTTTTTTTACTGCGCTGTTCAAATTAGCGATCACGTAGCCAAGTCACATGAGCCACCATGTGATCTAAAATCGCGAGTTAAAACAGACGTTTTCTAGTAGATTTGTCAGTCGTATTTTTTCACCGTTAGAGCTCAAGGTGTTTTGATGTTGATGCCAGTTTATTTTTAAAGTTCATCTATTTTTGGGGGATTTAATAATTTATATTCTCTGGAAAACAACACAAGTGCTTTTCTTTATAAAAATTCTGGGACAAAAGACATTTAGTGGAAATTTATTTTGGAATTCTAAACAGAACATTATAAATTGTGATTCAACGAGGAACTGTTGCCATCAGTACAACGACCTCATCTGACGTCATCGCCTTCCATATTGGAACTTCATTGAGATTCGAACCTGGATTCAATTAGAACTGTTTAGTGAGAGGACTTATATTTTTCAATTCTTGGATTAATTTTTGGATTATTTTCACAAACCGTAAGTTCTATTTCATATTTTATCTTGTTTTCCAGGGAAATAAATTATTTTGTTAAAATTTACAAAGCTTGTTGGCTTCACTCTTTTCTTTTGTTACTTTTCTACGAGCCTACACGTAACAGAATATTAAGTAAATTATACATCCAATGCTGATAATTACAAATTTTGTCAAGGAATATTTTAATTACGGCATTGAAAACTTACCATACCCACTTCTTACAATTTTTCTTTCATTTTCGTTTGATTTATTTCTTAGCAGCTTGGATTACCTCTATCAATGGATTTGTATCTCACCGGTCTTGCACACATTCGTGACATGCAACTGTAATCGACCGGACGCATTTAGATGGCGGTAGATTGTATATGTACAATTATTTACAATTTCATTGGTCCACTCCCACAGGTACTTGATTATATCAGTAAAATGGGGGAAACTAAGGATAACACCCTCCCTTACTCCCAATTAGCACAAGGTAAATGACATCCGATTCAAAATCTGACCCCGTGATCATTCCTTACTCATTTTCTTGTACCGTCTGCGAATTTTGTCACTCACAACTTACACCACCGTGAAGGAGACATTCCACTACTCCCTCCACCCATGTACGAGTAAGCTATATTAGTGATTTTTTAATGGCCACTTTTGCTCAAAGTTTCTCTGTTGCTTCGTGTCTTGCCCACGTTAACACAGTATCGAGAATATCAATGCCGGTCCACTTCGGAGTTGTTAAAAAAACATGTATTCCATTTTAAGACTTCGAAGTATGCTAAACTTCTCAGGAGAGCAGTTATTTTCTGTTTTTGAATTTCCAAGTCCACTAGATATTATTCTGAGTACGCTTATTTTACGTTTACTAAATGTTTACTGGCGATCTCTGATAATATCTTGGCCGGGTGTTGGCATCCCACTCAAAGTTTCCCTGCTTGTTATTTCCATATTGCAGCTAGAAAATCGTAGGCTACAGTGTCATCACATCCGATTTTTATCAACAAGCTCTCTAATGACAACATAAAGTTGTTCACAATGTATCAGATAGAGTGTGAACCTAATCATCGCTTTTTAGTGACAGTTTTTACATTAAAAATTTATACAACGATTAACATATTGATCGTTTAATTGGGGAGGGGCTGCGATTTTCTTTTCAGCAAATTTTTTTTTCTTTTATCTCAAGATAACTAATTTTTACAAATAATTTAATGGCTATAGTATGGTATTATTTACCTATAAATTAGATCACGATATTTTTCCATGCTTTTGACAGATGGAAATTTAAAATTCGAGTGTCAGGCCCCCCCCCCCCCCGTCCCAGAACACGAAATTGATGCAGGGGCGCTTGCAGAATTATTGGGGGGGGGGGGCAACATGCAATGGTCAGCTATTAAGTTTTACGGATGTAGGCTAAAAACAGGTTTAGTGGTGAAATCAAGGGCAAGTGTCCCCCTCCCCCTTGCCCCTATTATGCGGGTACATATGAATTGTTGGTCCCTAATATAATTTCGTATCGCCCCCACCGATGTTTCCAAAATCCGACCCTTAATTTTTTTCTTTTTCTATTTATTCATTCAAAAGGTTTTTGTATCACCGAGCTGCTTTTCGGCAACGTTTTTAAAAAGAGTATTATTTATTATCCAAGACTGCTGCTTACGAAATTGATTGGCATTAATTAAAGGGAGCGTGAACTACATATTCTTTACCTGTCACAAAGAATGTGTTCGGTCCACGACACTTGTCATAAACGTGACATGTATTTATATATGGTGTAGTCACCTTTCTCTTGTAAGGACAGGGCATCGTAAGTTGAAATTGACACTCTACCCTCATTAGATCATCATAAGACACCGACCATTTGTTATAGGGGAAGATGGCTGGAATTTTGATCGAAACAAGTTCCGAACTCTCCTTTGGAGGGACACGAAAATAATGAATGAATCTGACCCCCCCCCCCTCTATAAAATCATTATCATAGGTTGACAAGATAATCTTTCCTAATAAAGTACAAAGAAATTATTCAGAATCTAAATATCAGCTCCAACCACCCCCTCCCTCACAAGAAAATGAAATGCGTGGTTCATGTTTTACACGAGCGTGATAAACAAGGGTTTGATATACATTTATATTTGCTGACCGCTGAAACAGAAATAGCTCTCTGTCCGCGCACTCGTGAGCTATAAGTCACCTCTCCACTTTTCCATCATGCATTCTCCTTTGACAGGCTCTTACCACTGAAGACAGATTGTAGAGACTTTCATTTCCTGGTTGATACTAACACATACGAAAACACAAACTTAACCCTGATGGATATGCAAGCGAGGGCTTTGTGATCTTCTAGTCAGCTGTTGTTTCCTCTGACTTGGCAAACCGCGGCCATAGTATATCATGTGATTAATTCTGATTTGTTGAAGGTTCAGATTGACAAGCAACTAACACATTATGTTTAAACACGAGAAGGAATCAGGCAAAGCTGACAACATTTGATGATTATGAAAAATGTCGTTAGAGTGGAATTTACCGCTGATTTAATTCACAATCACTGCAGGATATTTCATTTTTGTGTAGGCATAACGTTTCTTCACTGCAAAAAAGGAGAAAACGTACTTGGCTTTTTAGAATCATTAAGTTGTGCTTCCTTCGTCGAGTCTTGGTCGGATATAATTTGGACTCGGGGGAAATTCTACAGAACATATCGGACGAATTCACGCACAAGAAGTATTCCAAAGCATTTCAGGAGTATTCCAAGCAATAATACTACACATCATCCAAATTCTATTAATTACACATCATCCAAATTCTATAAATTACAAGTATTGACCATGCTTTCCACAAATTTCAGGATTATTTTTCTTTGTGGAAGAACCAGGGATGGCTATGTTAAAAAAGGGATTTAATTGGTAAGTTTGTACGATAAGAAACAAAATACCTATCAATGTATCTATCTACCTATATAGTATTTATACATGGTTTTGGAAATATTGTAAACGAGTTGAAATTATAAGAGATACCTGCTGTGCGTTCATCGATTCTATTTACAAGCAATATTATCTTTAACTCAATTTGGAACATTTCCTTAATCCATTTTTTTTCGTGCTAGTTTTTCATATTTTTCTTCCTTTCGCACAAAATTTTTCAAGTTTTGGCAAAGGTTTCACCAGGATCTTTGTTTCTAAGCAGTGTTATCAAATTGTCTGCCTTTCATCAGCAGTAAATAAGAATGAATGAGCAACGCATGTTAATTTGTCGTGGAAATATTTAGGAATCAAGGTTTGATGAGAAAACATAGCAAAACTGGCAACGAGATGATATTTAAGATTATGTCTGAATTTTTAAAGGTTTAAATTTTCCATCCTTC